>JAYDZE010547723.1:0-13844 GCA_034509125.1 Monilaria moniliformis | reverse complement strand
AAAAGCACAATTAATTAAAAGCCAAAATTGTAAATTAAATAAGATCCATCAAACAAAACATAAAATCGCAGTGAACCGAGGAAAATTAAAAATTAAACATTCGGACTAGAATATTATATGAACCATTTTTCAGCGCTAAAGTAATAGTGAATTCATAGACCAAAACACCAGATATAAACAAAAACAATGTATTCCAATAAAACAACAAATTCAACCTCTTCAAGTTCATACGAAAACAGAACTTTTTATTTTGGGCCTTTAATATATAATATGTTATTAAAGAAGGCTCTTTAGTATTAATAATGCCAAGTAGAATTTGATCTAATCCTTTGCGCCTCTCTCTTATCTCTACAATTATACACTTCTCTCTTCTCTCTGCAACTCTGCGCCGCCATCTCCGCTTCAACTTCCAGTCGCCGGAACTCCAACTACTTCTCATCCATTTGCTGCGTTCTCTAATTTCTCAAGTTCTATACCTCTGTCGTCGCCCCAAGTCGCGCCCCAAGTGCACTTCAGCTGCCCCACCACTACGCAGGCGCGCCCCACCGCGCTTCCTGAATGTCGCCTCGCCTCATGCGCCTCAGGCACACTTTTGACAACATTGATATGAAAGGCAAAGCGAGAGCAACTCGACTTAAGTTGATACAAGGATTAAAATTAGTGGAAAGTGAAAATGCTAAACATTGTCAGGAGATTGAGAGAATGAAACTTGAGTTTGATATTGATGCGTTGGAGGGATGCGGGCAACAATCTTTTTTTTTTTTTTTTTTACTTTTGAAGCCAAGTCTGTTATTCATGTGGATTTCCGACTGCTAATGGGTTTGAATCGGTCTTTAGGACGTTATTGTGCACCATTTAAAATATTATGGATCAAATTGTGATTATATTTAAGTTAAGACACAGATATAAAACGTCACAAACGTTAGGCTAATAAGTTATATACTTACCCAAATAAAAAATTGCATACATGTAGGTTCTTTCCTACAAATTTGAGGTTTATCTTATAAATAATATAGTAAAATAGTGTTTTTTAACTTATGAATAATACACATAGACAATGAAGGAATAACAACAACATATTTTAACCGCGAAGTGAGTAAGGACATTGATAAGAAAACTGTGAAGGAAGTTAGAAAAGGAAAATAGGATAATTAGAGAGAAAATGACATGATGTTTAGGAGATGGGGAAAAGGGACAAAATATCCATTCCCTCTGTTTCAGTTTTAGACTGTTTCTATGCTAATTACCCTCCTTTTAGCAATTGATGGCCCAGTTCAATTATTTTATTGCTTGGAGGCATGCACTCCATTTATTATTTTATATAGCAACTGAATCGCGATACCAGAATCTTAGTGAGAAGTAACTGAAGTTGGTCTGGTCTGCCTTCATCTTGATACACACATAATGTCAAACAAAGAAGTGGTTCTTTTACCATTGCACGGCTTACAACATACAATCGAATATGCGATTGTGAGTGGCGACCATGCCAGCGGTGGAAGATGGTTTCACGCCCTTTTTATTCTATGTAATAACTTCATGCTAGCCAACTCAACTGCCCCTCGTGCCCTGAGAAACATGATCAAGAAAGAAAAAAATGTAATGGTATATAGAGGATCGGTGAAGAAATCAATTGCATTGCCTTGGTTCAAGTCATAAATTCAGTTATAATTTATAAAAGAATATTATTTTGAAGAATTATGGATATCTAAATATGAAGGCACTCTGTAATATAAGTTAAAGAAGAGAATGAAGCTAGAAAGCAATAGTACCTCCTGAATATAATCTCAAGTACGAGTCGGTATAGGCACTCCTGATTCTGAGCTCAATTTTGTATAAGCATTTTGCAATCTTCGCGTCACAAGTCCCACTGTACCGTCACCAATTGTACGTCCATCAACTTTAAGGACCTAATAGGGTCGAAGCAATGTATTAGGAGGTTGTTTGGCTAAGCTTATTTTAGAGAGCATATAAACTCTTGGAGCTTATAAGATGTAATGTCTTAAGAGCTTATAAGTTGTGAAAGTTTTTGGATTATTAAAGCTTATAAGCTAGTGGAAGAATTATAAGTTAGAGAGAGAACATGAGAGAGGTAAAATTGGAAGTGTATATATTGAAAATAACAATCATAGTAAAGTTATTTTTGTAAAAAGATTGTTGCTTATAAGATTAGGAAAAAATAAGTTGATTTTTACAATTTATAAACTGTTTAGGAGCTTATTTTCAAGAGCTTATAAGCTCCTAAACAGCATATAATCTGTTTTAAGGAGCTTATAAGCTCAGCCAAACACTCTCTATCTTATCACCATCAACTATTTTTTGCCATTATGAGGCATTTAAGAGTTAAAAGAGCTGGGCAATAAAAAAAGTCTCAATGCTATGACATGAATTTTAGGCCAATAGGTGTACAAGTAATATGTATTTTCTTAGTACCTAGAAACTACCAAAATGCACATACAGGATATTTAGAACTAGAAGAATGAAAGAGAACAAAGACTTCTCAAAGAAGTGATAAGATGATCCAACATTAATCACAATATTTCGAAGCATGAGGTATTGGAGAATAACACAATATCACGAATAACTTACTGGACTGAGCTCTCCCATGGTTCCTGTTGTGAACACCTGCAACAAAGCTGCCAATTTCAATATATTTGCATTACGAAAAATAAATTAAGTAGAAAACTTTAGGATGTAATGGCTGTAGGATCAGTCCCTTAATAATAAGTTTAACCCTTTTAACTATATATTGGATAAAAAAATTGACCTCATCTGCTGTATGGAACTCTGACAAACTGATACGTCGCTCAACCAAAACTAAGTTTTCCTTCACCGCAAGGTCCATGACCTATGGAGAAAGTTTTATCATAAAGCATATCACAGACATATGTATGATTTTTTTGAAAGCACGACATATGTATGATTCTTTGCAAATAAGCATCATATATGGATCTCGGCCCAAGATACCGAGGTCAGACTGATGTAAGAAGTAAAAAAGAAAATTATCTTACATCTTAGGTGGTCTCTGTACATTTGTTACCCAACAAGACTAGATTAGGATCTTAGACTCTCAGTTTCAATAAAAATGTAGAAAAATGAGAAGATCCAAGGGTACACATATAAAATGCTGATCATTTCATCAAGACAATGGATTAATGTGCATTTCACAAGAGATTGTTCCATATACTGAGGAACATGCTTGACATATATAATTTATTAACAGGAATGAGCACTTTCGTATGTATAAAACCAACCTGATTGTGGTCAACAAAGCTGAAAATTAACAAAACAAGTTGCCGACACAAGATAAGAAAGTAATAGAGACAAGATAAGAAAGTAATAGAGACCTTAAAAGGCGAAATCATATTTCTTGAAATACAAGCATAGCACATAATGAGATATGGTAGGAATATGGATCAACGTCAAGGAATAACAAAAATCTTTGAACTGCACAAATTTCTGTAATCCAATTAAAGACACCAAGCTTGGGTCAGAATATTATGAATCTTACAGTAGCACGAGTTACACCAGGAAGACAATAATCACTGCAGGGAGTAGCTACACGACCTTTCTTCACCAAAAACTGCAGTATGCCAATATCAGAATATTAAAACATTTAATATTAAGAGTGACATAAAAAGTAAAAAACAAAAAAGGAGCCTCTGATCCACCCCAAATCCCCCTTGAATATTAAAAGATAGAATCATATAAAAAACCAACTTGAAGCCTAGATACTTAGAGAACAAATAAAATAATATAGTACAAGGCAACACCAACACCAATTCCCTCATCTTTCCTCTCAATCACAATCTAGTAATATATTACATTTGGATAAGGCAAGCATATTATAGAAATTAATTTTAACATTACAAATCAAATATAAGATAAAAACGACAAGAAAAACAAATAATTCATCAATCAAACTCTTTATAGTGGCATTATAGTAGCATTTCTAGAAATAGAAATTGACAAGAATAAATATATCATTTGTCAGCAACAACTTTCTAGCTTGCAGCTTCAACTTTCTCCATTTAATGAAACTTCATACAGCTCTAGCTCATCAATAGGAGATGCAGCTGAAATGGATGCAGGAGATTGTACATTTCTGGTCAAGTGAATGAACTTACAATGTTTGTTGCATTTGTTTCTGATACATATCCATCTTTATCAAGCATGATGGCATCATCAGCATGTGCATTATTCCCTTCTATCTGCACCAGTTCAAAATATGCCAAGTGAAGCTAAAGACGGACTGGACTAGTATAATGTTAAATGGGCACCTGATATAAAAGCTTATGATGTTTAGAAAGGAGTGACATTGATATTTAATCTACTATCTTGAACATGCCTACTTACATGCATGCAAGCCAGTTATTTTGTATTAAGACCTCGCTCGTGGAAATATTTAATGAGTGGGTGGTAGAGAAATTCAAACATAGAACTTTCATCCACCAAACTATACCATGTCCAATTACCATCTCATCCAGATGCTTAAGCTATAACAAAGACATTATTAAATTTTTATATCTTCAGCATGTCACAAAATTTGCAAGTTCTCTAGTTTTTTGGGAATTGGCAGATACAAATTAATTGAATTTTGCATATGACCCACCTTGGCAAGAATATTGTTAAGAAGATTGTTGTGGTGGATTTTCGAATCCAAATTCTGCAAAATAAAATAACTGTCGCTCGTCAAAGCATTGTATTATATTAGCTAAACACAAATATATGAATAGTAACCATATCAAGGATGACTACTGGGTTTCATCTCTTGGAGAAACATTGAGAACATTAAACATTCAAACGCCCACATGAAACCACATAATTAACATCATCAGATAACAGTAAATAGTCAATAGTCAATTGACAATTGATCATCTCCTGATTTATGGTTCAAGTGCTATATTATGATTTCTGAGTTCATACAAGCTTTCTTATGTGAATTAGCTAGAATCATAACTCAATTCTAATACCTAATAAGCAAAACTCAGGCAAGCATTTGCAGCTAATTAAGCAGCTCAGGTGATCATATTTAGGCACACAGCATCAAATCTAACTCAAGTACTGGTCTTGTTATTGATTGGAGTTATGTTCAAAGCATGCTCAATAGATTATTGTGAAGTAATATCATAAAGATTGGGATATCAATTTACACAATACATGATATTTTGTTGATACTCTTGTGTTGGATGAAATGCCTAAGTGAAGAGCAGAAGAAAACAACTATATGGAACTAACAACAGGACAACGCAATTATGTGAAATCAGGAGAAAAAGTGATAACGTGTACGGCCAAGATCTTACATTGGGTGAATTACGGCGTGTGGTAGCCGTCACCAAAATTATACCTTTTGCATTGTCATATACTGGTGGCTTCCATTCAGCAAGCACTGCAGAAGTAAAAGATGGAAACTGACTTGATTTAACTGTGACGTGTGATGTTTCACATGCAACAAATCTACAGGTAAAATTATATTTAAAAATTGAAGGTGTTGCATACCAACAACTGTAGGAACACATTTTTGCATATAAAATCTCAATAAATAATATATAGCAGCCATACTCGCATTTTCAGATTTCTAGCTTATTTAACATTGTTTTAAACACATTGCATCTTACCAATTAAAGTACATCCATACTGGTTGAATGCTGGGCTCATTCCAGAAGTGACCTACTAAATAGATAATGGAATGATCATAAATAAATGTTAAGTCTTGAGACCTCAAAAAGAAAGTTGCTGATATATCAGCTGAAATCTCAAATAAAATATCAGGAAATATAAATGGTACAAGGGCAACTTTACACGATGCTTATTGGTTAACCAGGGATTATGCAACTCATAATATATTTGCATGTGAGAATTAGGTTGTGATTATCTGTTTCCTTGGCAAGAAGTTTCACTTGCTTATACATAAGGAAACCCAGAAACTTCCTACACTGATGCTCTCACTGACTTTAACCGACACTCTACATGATGTATAGAGACAAAATTAACCCTCATTTCAAAGTATATTCAGTGCAACAAGCTATGCAACAGAAATTTTTTGTACCACCATCGTGTCCCAAAATCATCAATTCCATTATCCTCTTAGGATGTATGAGAAGATTCCATTTCCTAAAATGAAATATCTCTGTGAAGACCATCACCTCCTCAATCTAAGTAACAGCGTGAAGAAGCTCCCAATAAAGGGGAATAATATTAAACAGAGAACCTTTTACTTCTTTAACTCTCACTTAGATATCTAGATGGATCATACTCAACTTATTATGCTGCAACGAACAGGCACTTATGCTAAAGTTTGCTAATGTACCTACTCATGTCTCACATGTATGAGAAACCTATCTTCCGCTTTTGATCACCCAATAACCACTAATAACCAGTAACTTGGTCATAAGGTAAATAAGTTTTTCATATTCTGTCTGTCCAATAGAAGATCATTTACTTTGTTTTTTACACAAATGTACTTCATTTTCAGTTATTTGTTCTTATGGATTCAAGGGGTGGGAAATAAATAATTAAGGGACAGAGAATAAGAATATCCGTCTCCACCCATGCTGTTGTCACAGAATTCAGGATTTTGCACATTCGGATGCTTGTTAACATTGTCTTTAAGCTTTATCATTTCATTTCCTGATGATTGATCAACCTCTGTCTGAACTACTGAGATATATCAGTATGAGGAAATTTCTACTTGAAAAAGTATTTAACCAGAATTACTAGTGATGTGGGCCTTCCTCCCAACCAAGTGAAAATGTGTGTCTACTTTCCTTAATTTTCTATTATATGATACCAAAAAGAAAGAGGAGAAACAGAGACAAAATATTACTGCGACGAAGAAGTATTTCCCGCGCATATCAAATTGCAATCTGAAAAGTCATTAGAATCCATATCATTAAAAACAAACAAAAATAAATGGCTAGGTTGACAAACCTTCTTTCCACGTGTCAGAGTCAATCTGACATGCACATCACTAAACATTTCATTTCTTATCAGAGTTTTGAAAATTGCTTCCTTCACCTGCAATGTGTTTCCATAGAACCAAGGCATTAATAGGTGATTCTAAGCACAACACTCTACCAAGAGCCTATAGCTGATAGGAGCCATCTTATATAATTCCATAGCAAGTTCATGAGGCCTAAAGTACTGAATAAAGGACTTTGGCTTAACCTGCTCACGAGTTGGTACATTGCTAAAAGCCAGAGCTTTCGCAGAATCAAACAACCTGGACACAGAGAACCAATTACATAGCCAAACATAGCAGACACTGGCACAGGTATATAATATGTAAAACAGAGAATCACAATTCAAGCATAAATTAAAGACCCTTCTGCGAAGAAATTGCCAAACCTCAAAAGATGTTAAGGAGATGCCAATTTTTCTTAAAATTCTAGGATTACTGCTTCAGTTCATGTTTTGAAAAATCAACTTATCTTGTTTGAATGCACTACATGGATCTTGTATTTTCTACTATTCACTATCAAAAACAATCTCCAGAGCAAAACCACCACTGATAAAATCTTCATTAGATAAAATTGGGATAACAACCATGCAAGAAAGGCTAAGAGTATAACACTTTGTTATATCTTTATTAGTCACCTGTCTAAATGCTCCTCCAATTTGAATATCTTGCCTTTATAAACTCGAAGACCCTCCCAAACTCCATCTCCACCTTGGACAATTGAGTCAAATACTGAAACCTAAAGCATCCACAAGCAGGAAAAAAAAGGATACTCATTAACGGTTGCATTCTCCTTAGTGAGACAATTGCAGCAATAAATATGAATCTTGACTTCAAAGTAGAAAACAGAAAGCAAATCATAGCCTGTTTATTTTAGACCCATAAATAAATTAGATTTTGGAACAATGACAGGGAATCTAGTAATCCTAGAAAAGGTTAACAATATAAATCTCTAACATTAACAAATATCTTACTTTTGCACTTTCACGAGGCATAATCTGATCACCAACCCAAACAAGCAACTTCTCATTCCTAGAAACAGAGAGATCAGGTTGGGCACAGTTTGATGATCCCCTCACATAGCACCTAAGCAACTTGTAGAAAGGTAAACTTTGCTCCAGCAAGTTGTACAAAGACGATGGAAATGGCTGAAAGTAAATTGAGAGGCCAGGAATTATGCAACGTCTCTTTGAGATAGCAAACCTTAAGTGTTCAATAATCCATTTACTGGATTCAGCAGCATTGGTAACATATCAGCGCTTTTTAACAAAATGGTGTCATAAACTTTGCAGTTATTGTAATTATCATGTTTTCGAAGGGGGGTGTGCAACAATTCCTGCATGCTGTAAATCATGCTAGATCTTGGACTAATTTAAACAGAATGAACTCAAATCAAAGGTCCCAAAACAATGAACAAAAAAGGATAATGGTGGAATGAATGAAAATTTATGGAAATAACTTTATACATAAAGAAGAATAAGCCTAAGAGAAATTTTGAATATTTAGTATACAAATATGAATGTGTCAGTGCCTAAATAGAAATTTCCCAACAAAACACAAAAGAATAGAAAAATTCGACGAGTTCAGTAGACTAGCTCATATTTGAAAATACTTCAAATTGATAATATTATCCTAACTCCATTTTTTTGTTCAAATATTGTTCACTGCCCAAAGAATGATCCATTATATGTAAAACACGATATGCAAAATCATCCACGATATATATCTGTATATTAATATTATGTTTATGTAAACACGCACTCTGCAACTGCAAGTACACAAGCACAGTAAATGGTCCAGGGAGAGAGAAAGAGAGAGAGAGGACCACGAAGAGCATTGGTTTTAGCTCACAATTGCTATCAAACAGATATAACTGAATGCGTAAAAGTAAGATGGATTGAGAATTGGATTACTATAGGTGTAATTTATGTGGGTGGAGAGCCTTTACTATATATAGTGCAATTTATCTGAAGTATTTCCCCTTTTTTTAATCAATTCTATCTAGATTTTAACCAAAAATCCACAAACTCGTTTCTCAGCTTGGATAATAGAAAAATGCTTATTACTTATGCATAAAAAGTAGACATGTGCAGGTACTCTATTACTTACAGAGGGATATTTTTTTGGTAGCTCAAAACCTGTTGATTTATGTGTATTCTTATACCAATAGGTGGCCCACATGCCATCGAATGGTTTTGGTCCAGGTTCCCATCTGAAAGGAAAGTTCAGACAGTCATGCACAATGTGCTTGTAATTTGAGGAAAAACATAGCAGTAAGTGGATTCAGCAGTGTGCTAATCTATGAAATCAAAGATTTGTTCCTCATTAGATCATGTCGTTATTGCCTCTAGTTTAGCTGATGAGACATTTTGTCTTGGTGAAAGCTTGAAAATCAATGCTGCCGATAGAATAAATGTCTACCAATCCTCATGTCAGCCTTTTCAGTGCAAAGCATTCTTATCATAATTGCATTATGTCAGACACCTCATTCACAACTACCGTTCCATATTATAGGAATTTAAGACATGTTCTTATTTCTTAAAATGAGTTGCTGAATATCTAAGCTTACTTTGGGATCATCAGAGAGATGTTCTGCTCATTGTCACTTGGTATATACTAACACATACTACAGATCTTAGTAGGCTGGCATCTGACACCTTTCAAAGATCTATTACCATAACAAGACATAAATAAAGACTTCTAACTTTTGCCTTACTTGTTCGATTAGTGCCACTTAAAACCTTAACTGCACAAATCTTCGATTCAGCCGCAGTGCTTCAATGCCGTACTTCAATAATTACCAGTCTTTACTGATTACCTAAGGGTGGGATAGGAGGGTTTCCTATTTATGAGACAGCTACAATCAAGATTTATAAATAAGTATATAACTACAACGGACAGATTATTAGTATTCTCTTGTTATAACCACATTACGCTAGTGAATGAAGGAATAAGTCTTCGGCTTCCAAGAGTAAGATGCAAGGGAAGTATATAATCAACACTAAGTTCTTAACCAAGAAAACAAAAACAAATGAAACCTGCTAATAACAGTCTCTTGGCATATAGAAAGCCATTCAGACAGATGTAATATTGTATGAGATTTAATTGCCAGATCATTGCATATCATGAAACTAGGAAACAGACAGAAATTCCTAAAATAGTGGAAACTTCTTAGCAGACTCAGTTGAAGAGATCACATTAAAAATACATTATCTTATATTGCTTACTTACTTGAGCATAGCAGTTTGATATTGAATACCAAGATCACCACACAGAGCACGCAATGTAGCCTACAAGAAGAAGACAGAAAAAATTACTCAGAGAAAAAAAAGTAAACAGGAAACAGCCACTGAGTGTCTAGATACAACAGCTACTGAGTGAAGAATTTCAAATATGAGGGGAACCTTTAGAGCATGCTACATCATATAGAAGGGGTGAACTTCACTGGTAAAGATTCTTGGATTCATCTAGGTGAAAAATTAGGAAGATGAGATTAACTAAGGATCCAGAGTTGACTGTTTTGTGCATACATACAGAGCTAAGAATGAAAAGGCTATCACCAGATTAGAATGCAAAATGTTTATCGATCATAAATTCGATAAGTTAGACTATGCCATTTAACTGACATTTCAATCAATCTAGAAAAATATCCTGATATACCCACTCATCTGTATGAGGTATACTACAGTCAAGGAAACCACACTCTGCATGAGAAATTTCTAGAGCAATAGTTATTGATTTATGAACTGCTCTAAACCTCAGGATCTTCTCGCAGCAAATCTGAATCAATGACAGGAGGGGTTTTTCCTTGATCACAGAGCTCGTTGTAAATGGAGACCAAGCTACCATACCCCAGCACAGCAAATGATGGGGGAGAAACCTTACTGTAGGATGTCTGACACAAGAACATATCAAATGTATAAAAACACAAAGAAAGATCATTTAGATTCACAATAAAGAAGTTCTCCCGCTAAGTGAAAGAGTTCAATCCATAAAAATGAAGGCTACTTCTTAAGTAGTTTAAGGGTTGTATGAAGAAATCAATTTTTCATATGTAAATCATCCAATGGGAAATTAGTATGAAATACTGGAAAATATAATTACTGTGAGACAATGGAGTGAAGCAGGTAGGTTATACGAGTGTGATTTTAGACATATAGGCAAGCTCATTTACCAACACGTCGAGGGGATTCCTTATCAGTATGCAGTGCTTTCCTCTCTTCATTAGGTCCGATGTTAGGCCTGGCAGACGTTGACTAGCTATATGCTGTAGAACAAAAAAAATGAAGATAAACCAAAAAAAATAGCATAATCTTATTAAAAACTTCTTCCAGATCAAAACCATAATATCTGGAGCTCCAGCCTAAACATCTTATGTATCAGTCATGACAGATAACTGAAGATCGAAATCGAAGGTTCGCAGTTAAGGTACATACTTAAAGAAGCTCAGGAAATGTTAAAACTCAAAGATCCTCAGTTCCTTGAAAGAACTTTGAGACAGCTGGCAACTAAGAATATATTTTAAAATGGATCATCTAATCAAGATAGGCTCCTTTAGAAAGCCGTTGAAAGGAAGGAAACCACAAAAGCGTTGACTTCCAAATAAAAGTGATCATAATAAAGGAGTGAAAGTTTCTCTTTCTAAAAAAAAGTAAAACAGAACATAGCATTGTTGCAACAAAAGATTTAGAGTGGTGCATTATTACCTTACAGAACCTATACGTCTTTTCTCCAGGAGCGAAAATGATTTCTTGTATAACCTTATTTCCATCTGACTCCTACTCATCACAAAAAATATTATGTAGGTTAAGTGATACAGGTAGTGCTCTTCTTTGTTCTTTTATCAAATTCTTTTCTTTGTTTTGGGGGGGGGGGGTGTGTGGAGGGCAAAGAAGAATAATCCTTCAAAAAATCATAAATGCAATAGTGACAAGATCCCCTTGCAGACATCTCACTCAGTTTCCCTTCTGAATAAAAGTCATAGTAAATAAGTATTCAAATTGAAACAAGCATCAGTTGTAGCACTTCTATTTCTCAATGTCAATACCCAAAAGTAAACTGTAGGAAGAATAGAATTTGAGCAGCCAATGTACTACTTTCAGAGTTTAGCAGTCATTATTCTAAAGCGATTATAGATGTCTACCATCTTGAAAACAGCATGCCACACCAAAAATCGTTTGACAATCTGATAAGACTTTTCTTTAGGATCCCTAAGAGTGAGGTTTCACTGGATAAGCTAGTGGTTATAATCACAGCCTGCCACCAGGCCAACACTAAGATCCAACGAGAATACAAGTAGTTCATTCGCTGTTTGGCAAGTAGCTAAGTTTTTGTGGCTCCAGATTTGATACTCAAAACAGTCAAGTACCGAAGTTCACAAAGTATTGGTAAAAAATCGAAAAGTAAATGAGCCAGAAAATTAATGATAAGATCAAACTCACCGATTTTGACAAGAATTCTTCTCTGTAAGGCCTTTGATCTCCTGTTACTTGCAAATAGTTCGCATATAGAGGTTCGTCGAGAACTTCCGTGTCATCTCTCTGGAAGAATCAAAGGGCGAAAATAAATTCCATCACCAAACCAACGCATGCAATATGTGCATCTTGAATACAGGTTTCCAATTATTATCATCACTAAATAATCAAAATTTCATAATATTCATTGACAATATATGTGAAGTGAAGAAATCAGCAAAAAAAGATCCATATAATTCTTAAAACTCAACATCTAAATCCTCATATAGAAAACTTCAGCTTAACACTCGGATTAAACTCAAGCAACAAGATTCTCTCTAAACTCACTTTACTGCAAAATACAATAACATCACATACAAGGGGAAAAAATAAAAGAAACAAATAAATACGAAAACTGAAACGATGAATCGTACCTGAGCAAAAGAATACATAAGGCTTGTGCTGACGGACCGCGGTGAGGACCACAAGTGTATTACCTCTACTTCACCTATGTTCCCCACCATTTTCGACTCCACCGTCTCAATCAGACACTGATTCTCAAAAATCTTGGTTGAAAATTTTGTGAATTTCAAGTCAATGAGGCTATGAACTACTCAATCTTATCTTAATCCTCGAACTAATAAACGGCTGCCAGTAATAATTGGACTCTATTGTCGCAATCAACAGCAAGGAGCAAATCTACTTGTGAGAGGGGAAGGGAAGCGTCTTCCTCATATATTTTACCATATTTCAAACAGCGTTACATATTAATATATTATATTTATAATTAAATAGTCATTTAGAATAGTTCTAAAAGAAATAGTCAATTAAGATAAAGTTATATATATATATATATATATATATATATATATATATATATATGCGTTAGACTAAGAACAGTCATATTGTGTTTAACTAAAAATAAATCTCGACCATTGGATTACACCAATGGACGGTCCGGATTTTATTATACGATACAACATTACACCATTACGGGAACAGCATCATAGTGACATTTTTGTCTGCGCGAAAAATTCGAGCCGGAAATAATTTTGGAAATGGCCGATAATTTCGGCATGTAATCTACACCGAATCTACACCCCTATTACATCACGTTTATTCAGAAATATCACAAAACACTACAGAAAGGCAATACACATAACACAACAAAGCATTACAAGGATATAAACATATGTCACATTAAACTATATAATTACCAATAACAAACGGATATAAACTACAGCATCACAGAACCTACAACAGGGCATTACCAATAAAACGCAAAAGCATCATACAAAATACAAAACAGAAAATAATATTGCAGAGCATTATCCTGAAGCATTACAACTAATACATATAAGCAGTACTCGAAATATACAACTTCATTACACATTATCATTTTGGTAATATTGTAATCCAACAAAACACAATGTAGG
>JAYDZE010547712.1:0-13850 GCA_034509125.1 Monilaria moniliformis | reverse complement strand
GTAATCCTGATTACCAACGGATTTTTGAGATTTACCGACAGAAAAATCCGTCGGTAATTCCCGCTTTTTTTGTAGTGTAGTTGTGCATATTTTGCACATTATATATTTACTGTTTGCTTTTAACGGGATTACCAGTTTTAAATTTCAAATATAAATATCTGAATTCCATTGACTGGTTGAATTAATAATAATATGAATTTATTTTGAATATGTATATAGTTTGTCTGGTCGTGACACCACTTATTCGGTGATTCAGTAATTGAGTAAGAGGTGTTAAAGTGTCAAATTTTAAGAATACGCTCACACTAAAAAAAATGAAATTTTAAGATGTTTGAAAATTCTAAACTTTTAGTAAGAGCAATATAATTATCTAGTTAGGTAAAATGTAATTTTTATTTTGTTAATATAATCTGGAGAATTATTGATCCGCTCATATTAATTTAGTGGTTTGATAAATAAGTTGGGGCACTGTATCATAAAAGAGTCTAAATATATATTAATGGTATTTTGTACTCCACGTGTACTTATTAATTATTTCCCTCTATTAATTATACTTAACTAGTATACACACAAATATTATCACTTGAAACTAAAATAAAACTTAATACAGTATCTTGAACTCAAGTTCATTGACAGTTTCCTAATTAAAGTGATCATAGTAGCTTAAAGTTAAGAAAATCAAGAAAGATATACACATTTAAAGAGTTTTAAACTTGTGAGCAGTTCCAAATTATTTAAAAATATATACATTAAATAAACAAAATTCTTCTCATCACCTGATATTGTAGAGAGAGAAGCTACTTGGTGGCTGATTTTCTCTCTCTTAAACTCCTAAACCGAGAGCAGTTTCGACGTCTAATTTCCATGCAAAAGCAGCAGTAAATTCCATCCTCCACACATCGCACGCCACTATTTTATTCCATTTCTGCCCCTGCTTCGTCTGCTGAACCATCCTCACTCTGCATGCAAACGAAGGGGTAAAATAGGGCAATTTCTCCTTCACCACCAACCTCACCACCACCCCGCTCTCCGACCCCATCCTTCTGCACGCGTCGTTTACCCAAACCACGTTATGCGCGCCGTCCGATACGAAGCCAGGACACGTATCGGCCTGCAGATTCTTCAGGATCTCCTCGTCTGAATACCCTAACCCATCCACGCACGTATCCGTCACGCATTCAACCACTATCCACGTCGCCGCCGTCGCGCCGTCGGCGGCGTCGCTTTTGTTACTAACTTCATCGCTGGATCTGTATTGTTCCAGATCTATGAAATCCTGAAATTTCGGAGCGGTGCTACTGAGGCAGCAGCTGATATTCTCGCTCTCGGATCTCTCCGGCAGCAGCTGGAGAGTCACCGCAGATCTCTCGCCGTCAAAGACGCCTGATTTTTCCGGCGGCGACGATCGCGATTCCTGATCCGTAGGTTTCGTATTCGTACTTTGCCGGCCGCGAACCCTAACGTACTTCCTCTTAGTCCTCCGCTCGGATTTGGCGGCTCCGCTTCTCGACTTCTGCTCCTCCGCCCTGTCTCCGCCGGCAGGCTTGGGCGCGATCGGCCGGAATCTAAGCATGACTCGCGAATAATGATTATTCTCCATGGATTTAACACCAGAAATGAAACCAATCAGGTTTCGGATCGCGTTAATCGGTGAATGAAGGCATGGAATTGATTGATATCTGGAAAAGTTAATTAAGATATGATCAAAATGCCAGGACAAATGAAAGTAATAAGGTTGGTGACACATGTGCGATGCTTGAAAAGAGAAAAGGAGAGAGAGAGAGAGAGAGAGAGAGGTGGCAGTTCGGTGTTGGAGATGAAAATGGAGGAATGGCGAGGTCGGTACGCCATTGATGAGGAGACACGTGGCGGTGGTGAAGGAATAAAGTTAATAGGGAAAGTAGCTACGCTCTGAAGCTTCCAGAGGGTCGACACGTATTCGATTTTTGATTTTGTGATTTTTGATTTTTGATTTTTGATTTTTTGTTAGGGTTTTCGATTTTTGATTTTTTGTTGAGCATTTATACAAGATTTGAATCTTGTGCGTGCTTTAAACTTCTTCATCAATTGTTTCACAACAAAATAATGAATCTCTTCAATATTTTTATTATTTAATATATTCAGACCTGCTTAATTCTACGTGTCATTATCCTAAAATGATAACCGTGTAAGGTTCAAACTAAACCATATGTTAAAATCGGGATAACTAATATGTTTGTTATACACAATAAAATATTTGCTTGTTGGAGGAAATTTTGTTTAAATCAAGAACGTGCACACACAAGCTTGTTATTATTAGAACATGCATAAAGAACACTGTACGCACGTAAAGTTAGCTCATTCGCCGTGAAATTTAAATCACTAAAAGATGAGATCTTTGTCCCCATAAACTTTGAAAAAAGAAATCGAAATTGGAACTCTTTCCTACAGACATATGTGTATATACGTGGATGGTTTTGGGGGGTAGCAATTTATGGTATTGAGGTGTGAGGTTTGATTGATTGGGCAGCTAGGCCGACCAATTAATGATACACTATTATTAACTTAATCATCCACAATTATTTCAATTGAATTGGTCCAATCAGGATTCAAGTATAATATCACACTCTAATACACGTGTTGTTACAGAGTTTGGCATAGAAGACCAAAGCAATTTATAATTAAATTGACAAATGGTGTTTGAGAGTTGAGAGTCTTTCTTGGTTGTTTCTCATTTGCTCCATTGTTTTCTAAAGTATGTGTTTAGATGTAAAAAAGTGGAAACCTCTACATACATATTTGGCATATATGTAGGGAGAGATCAAAATCATAGGCAAATCAATAAATATTTGCCAATACTTATGTGAAAATCTAATAGAACCAATTTTGTAACATGATCAATCAGCGAATTGGCAGAAAGAAAAGATCACATTTGAATCTCTTCATTTTCATAAAGAGATGGATAGAAATTAATGCTGAATTGCATTATACAGAGCATTGAGCAGTAACTATCACCATTCAGGTACGAATTCCTTATTCATCACCAAATAAGAAAAAAAATAATACTGTGCATTACCAAAAATGGCCAACCTGTTTTAGGCAGCACATACCAACACGACGCAAGAGAAATCATAATTATTGAGCGTTTAGTGTCCGTGCAAAAAGGGCCGCGGAGGGAATTTAGTTGACAACGTCGAGCACCAGCTTGCGCGACTTAAGAACAGACCACCTCATACGCCTGTAATAACCCGCTTGAAGAAGCGCTAGTGACAGGACAAAGATCCACTTGAATCCCATCTGCAGAAAAATTTAGCGTGTGGTCACGTGTCAAAAGGTCACGGGAGAAAAGTCATCATCTTCATTTTTACAGTATATGCGCAGCAAACTAACTCACCAGCTTTCTCTCTTCCATTTCAGGCTCCGCAGCCCAGGTCAAGAATGAAACCACGTCTTTCCCCATCTGGAAGGACAAGCAGGATGTAAGGGATGAAATAGATCATAGACGAGTATCAAAATTTGACATATTTTTCCTATGTAAGTGTGTGTATACAAAGAAAACTCCACGCATCCTAGAGGGAGAGAACTAGAAATTTGATGAGCTCACCTGAGCTTCTGTTGCAGGGGTACCATCTTCATACTCAATAGCACCATCATTAAGCATTTTAGGCATGGCAATTGCACCGCCAGGGAAGTAAGGGTTATAATGCAACCCTTCACGAATCTAAAAGAGGAAATATCAAATTAGCAAAGTGCAGCCTGGATTTACTTGAAGAAAAGGCAACATCACCACAAGAAATTTGTCAGTTATGAAATAGAATGCCACTTGACTCAGAAATCAGAGGATAAGATTGTTAAATTAATAACAGCTACAATTTGGGGAGAACTTAATGTACTGCAAGACGTCATCCTGAGTAACAACAAAATGGATTTGTCGAGGGCAAGTGCCAAACATCCCATACATTCAATCTTAAGCTACAACCACAGGCTATATTATAGGAGGCTACAAATAATGATGAGGTTATTATATAGGATTTGGCTTAAGCAAACACCAGTTTGTGAAGAGTTGAAAAGATACATACTTCTAGCAAGAACACATTATGTTTTATGACGTATGGATTAGTATAAAATGTTAAACAAACGATAGCTCATGCCAGTAGGTTCATACACAGGCTTCTTTTCCCAGTACTGTTACATTTTTTACTACTAATGTCATCCATCAATTAAGTTGCTAGTGAATTTCCACATAAACCAGTTGTACTCCTAAAACAGGCAAAGATAAGTTGAAAAAACTTACTGAAACACCGGCAGGAGGATCACGGTATCCAGTTAGAAGAGCAAAAACATAGTTTTGACCATTATGACGAGCCTAGGAATGCAAAAGTCTGCAGTTAGCCATGAAAGAACCAGAGTAGAGTATTTCAAAATAAATT
Source organism: Monilaria moniliformis (assembly GCA_034509125.1). NCBI lineage: Eukaryota > Viridiplantae > Streptophyta > Magnoliopsida > Caryophyllales > Aizoaceae > Monilaria > Monilaria moniliformis. The sequence continues at coordinate 9,441 of JAYDZE010547712.1, read as the reverse complement.
AAGTTGATGAAAAGCCAAAATATACTTTGGTAATAAGACTTAAATCCGGAGGATAGGCCCCTCCGTTGGCAAACCTAGCTGCTGACTCATTTGCATATGGCTGAGGAAACCGATCACTCAGTTTCCCAGGACGAGTAAACATCTCCCCCTCATCATTAGGCCCATCAACAACCTCAATCTCGGCTGCCATAGCCTTAGTTTCCTCTTCTGTGTATGCAACACCTACCAAGTCACGATATGAAATCAAGGACATGGAATGGCAGGACGCACAAACTTGTTGGTAAACCTGGTGACCACGGCGAATCCTGTTTTAGATGGCCACAGTATGTCAATTCAATATTGAGACATAGGAAGTAGTTTTACATTGCATCAATGCTAATCAAACTAGTACTCAGGGAGAAATAATTTCCTATGAAGTTGTAACTCTTGTAGCAAAACCATAAATGGATATATCTGTGTTTAATCTGCAGATGATTTTATAGAGTAAAGAGTATAATGATAATTACTAGATAAGGAAATGACAAACTCACGAGGCATGATCATAGGAACTTAGAATGCCAGCATGTGGCCAAGGGTAGTTAGGGGATTCCAAACCATGTTCTGCCTCATCACAGGATGCGATTGTCGCATAACTTAAAAGCCCTGATACACCTGCTCCAAAGAGGGCCAATGTCCTCAAGGAGCTTCCGGTAGCATCAGCACTCTCATTCCCTTTCTTCGAAATAAGAGATGAGAAAGCTGGAGAACTCTGAGAGGAATAGTTTCAAGTGATACCCCTCAGTGTTTTGTGGTAATAGACCCAACAGACTAGAAATAAAAAGTAAGTTCTAGAGTTCTTACAGCGACTTTCGATTGAAGTCTCTCTCTCAGCAACCGGTGAATTGCTCTACCCCCAAACATTGTAAATGAGGACCCTGCTCATTCAGGAAAAATAAGGGCAGACACTTAGTACATGAATCAGAAAACTCAACAGATAGAAGATGAATGATAATGAGCTGCATTGAGGGGGGGGGGCACCCGACTTGAAGGAATTTTCACATCCCTTATGAGTTAAGGCGAGTTTTTTGGGATGAAATCATTATCATTTACATAATAAAGAGAAACAATGCAGTTCTTTTTTGTGAAGATGTATGAAGCCCCTGTAAGGTTCTTATGGGAGAATATTTAAAAAATAAACATGAGATGCTTAGAGTTGAGCTTCATCTTTCCAAAAGTTAAATTCAAAATGAGATGTAAAATACCAAATGAATCCAGAATGATATTTTCAGATACCATGGTAACAGGTAATTTCACGACCACAATTCTGTATGGTGTAAAAAACTGATCCATACATGCCTTTTAAGATTCAGTTTACATGCAATGCGTCATAATGGAAGTGATTTGCTGACTACCTCCTCTTTCCTATTCTTATCCATGCAGCTGTCTGGAAGGGTTGATTATTGTCTAAAGCAAAAATATGACATCACATCATGGAGCATGTGATATCACGAAGCCATTGAATAGCCTCTGTCTCATGAAATATGTCATAAATTTACATTTAATCAATATTTATTTTCCTAGATACCATGCAACTATTTTGAACACAAATTCTTTAATGTCCCAACAAGGAAGGAGCTCGGTTGTGGTTGCCACCGGATCTCCATCTGAACATAGGTAACAGTTATTATTCCTTAAAAGGCGAATATTATCTCTACTCTCTGAGACACTAAGGTACCCTTCTTGCTGGAAACTAAGTTTTCTATCTTTCTACTCTTTTCCTTCAGAATGACCTTGGTTCCTGAGCAAATAGGCAGTCACGCACTCATCATATATGCAAGACCTATTTCAGAAAGAAACTAGCAGACTTCAGATATGAGACAGGGAAGGGCATTTTCCAGCCCAAAAGCTAGGGACTAATTCCCAATCAACAGCAGAAGTTATATATCATCTATCTACTAACCCAAACAGCCAGGCCCATCAACCAAAAGCACAAAATGCTTTGAAGAGGTAAGTGCTTTTGTAAAATATTGAATATGATTCCTGTATCGAGAGCAAACAAACAAAAAAAAAAACACCTCAGACCTCCTCTAAATCCATAAATGCAGGCAACCTAATTACCTCAATCCATTCGTTGCATCTTTCTATTCAGGATTCTAATGGAGCTAAATTGAAAAAAAACCCTTTTTTATGGCCCAAATGAAAGCGAAATATTTAAAGTTAATAGTCTAATTGAAAATGTAGGTAACTCTGGACTCTCATCCATAGGCTACCATGCGACAACCGAGCTATGAAGAAATTACATAGCGCAAATCAGATAATACGAGCAACGCCATCCTCATCGATTCTGACCTACTCCCAAACCAGTGCCAAAGAGTAATAGCGGGGGAGAAACAAAAACTAGCAAATACATCATGCAGTCGAATCTAGGTACAAAGCGCACATAAGATTCGCATCTCCCATACTCAAAAGCAGAAAAAGATCACACAAATTTACAGCTTTAATCGAGTTTAGATACATATTCGATCGAAAAAACATACGCAGAGACAATCTGTCACGAAAATCAAATTCAAAGCTTCACAGTGAAGCACGGACCGAGGGAGAGAGGTATCACCTGGAACAACGGAATCGATCTGCTAAGATCCAACAAAGGGGTGGAAGAGGAGAACAGTCGTCGGAAACTTACAGATTGTTTGGAAATGGTAAGGTTTTTTGTTTCGAGCGGTTTGGGCTGGGCTTTCTGTGGGCTTCATTGGCGCATTCCTTTTTTTTGTTGTTATATACTGAAATTTAGATAAATGAATTACAGTTAGTTGGGTCACTTAGATTTCGGATTTATTTGTATTTATTATTAAGATAGGAGTATATTTCATATCATTAAATTAATATATTATAGAGAATTTTTTGTACAAATAAAACTTGCACAAATTAGATTATATTTTTAAGAAAACTAATACAAAATAGACAAAATCCAAATAAATTAAAACTAGACAAAATACAACGAAAATCCACACGATTTGGTTCAACACACGAGAATCAAATTTTTCTTTATTATAAATAATAATAATACAAAAGTGGGAGGGGGGGGGGGATGACTAAAAATTGACAACTAAATGCTGAGTAGGAGATTCATGGACCCTATATCACAAATTATACAAAATTTTATATTATTCATGTCTTATATTAATTTTTCAAATCTTATCATATATACCAATAACCACAAATCACAAACTACAAACCTTACTATACTTTAATTATTTACGGTCAAACCACTTACTTTTTTCAATTCATTCTTTTTTTATTAATCTCCAATTTCATATATTTATTTAAATTGTGATATTTTTAAAATTAAAATAAATAATTAAAATTTCAAAAATTATATAATTAAAATAAAAAAAATTGCACAGTTGAAATAAATAGTTACATAACTAAAGAAAACTACATAATCGAAATAAATAAAAAAATTACAAATCACTGAAATCTCGATTGGCGTCTAAGTTGGTCGACAAAGTTTTAGTGCTTTGCCGTTGGGCATTGCTCATCATCGATGTGTCTTTGGACAACATTTTGCAGTATACGTTGATCATCATTGTTTGACTCGTAAAACCCATTTTGTCGCCTTCCGCTTTGTCCCTTTGTGACCCATCGGATGACTCCCACTCAGCGCCGGCTCTATGTGAAAACTCGATTATATCCCGAGAGTCGTGACGTTTCGGGCATCTCCGTTGGTTGAGTATTGTCCGTCGGCGAAGACATTCGTTATTTTCGGACCACATTCAGTACTACCGCAGAACTTCGGGTGGTTCCTACAATTTTCTACACATCCTCATTCTTGAAATGACTATTTTGATCCTTATAAAAGGCTCTGAACACCTCTTTTCGAATATCCTCACAGTTATGCTTTCTGAAAATTGTTGAGGTAATCGGCGAATTTGTAATATCTTTCTGCACCCCAGGCTCGGTGCTTTTCGGAGATGGTCAAAATCTCACTCGAGTGACCCAACAGGTTTGGCCTTTTTGTTGTATGCATTTGCAATCTTCTCCTATAAATTGAAAACTAAGCATTTTTAGAGAGATGATAGGATTGGAAAAAAAACAGGAGGTTGGTGCTTTATCTATTGAAAACTAAGCATTTTTAGAGAGATGATAGAATTGATTGGACTGAAAGATTCGAGACGCCAAAAGAAATGGCACATTGGCATTTGGGAGTGGCGAGTGATGGGAGAAGATATGTGTACATTGTGTCTGGGCAGCATGGCCCTCAGTGCACAACTCCTCCCGTGGCTCTTTCGTTTGTCCTCGACACAAAGACGAGGAAGTGGGAGAGCTTTCCCTCATTACCAGCTCCTAGGTACTATGATCACTAGCTCCCTTATCAAGATTGATTTGTTTTGAACTGAAAAACAATAACTTGGTGAATGTGATTGTTAGATATGCTCCAGCAACTCAGATATGGAGGGGAAGACTACATGTATTGGGTGGTAGCAAAGAGAATAGGCATACACCTGCAACCGATCATTGGAGCATTGCAGTGAAGAATGGTAGAGCAATCAAGAAAGAATGGCGAAAGGAGGTACCCTTACCCCGTGGGGGACCTCATAGGTAAAAAGGCTTCCTTTTTATCTGCAAATTTTAGGCCCTGAAGCCTAAGCCCTAATCTCCCGTAGTTTGGTCATGAGATTGTGAGAAGATGAATACTATTCTAACTCGCAATATGTGAACAGTCTTTTTGTGATTGGCGGTCAAGAGGGCGATTTCATGCCCAAACCGGGGGCAGCCATCTTCAAATGCTCAAGGAGGCATGAGGTAGAAGACGAGTAAGCTATGAGTTCTAGCTAGATTGATCTCTTGTTTTACTATTTTCTTGTGTCTTGCTCATTTAGGTGGTATATGGGGATGTATATATGCTTGATGGTGAGATGAAGTGGAAAGATGTGAGCCCCATGCCGACACCCGATTCTCACATAGAGTCGTCTTGGATTATTTGGAATAACTCGATTATCATAAAATGGGAGGGACGACAGAGAAGCACCCTCTGACTAAAAGGATGATCCTAGTGGGAGAGATTTTCCAATTTCATTTGGATACCATGGTATGATTGAATCAAATTCAGCTCTAATATGTATATTTGTGAAAGTAAGTATGATATTGAGAATGCAGCAATGGTGTGTGATGGGGGAGGCTGCCATACCGGGTGAAGACGACGTTAGGTGGTTTTTGGGATGGATGGTTGTATTTCACATCTGGGCAGAGAGACAGAGGAGAGGATAATCCACAACCAAAGAAAGTTATTGCTGAAATGTGGAGGACTAAGTTGAGCTTCTGATGTATGTTTCACACTAGATCAGATTGGGCTTTCTTTCTTTTTTGAGTAATACTATTACTCGAGCATTCCAAACATCAAACTAATTGATTACACCAATATTTTGTACTAACTGATAAAATTTTGTTTTTGTTAGTATAGTCGTATCAAAGAAGCATTACAACACACCACTACTTAGTAGTGTTGCCGACGAGATTCCACTTTTAATGAGATGCATTTTGTGCCTTCATTATTCCCATCTCGCTTACATCGTCGAATCAGTAATGCGAATGAGTTGCTCGTCGATCCCACTCCTGTGCCAATCAAATAAATGACATATATTGCTCCAATATAGTACTTCAATTAATGCAAAAATTTTACAATTAATTAATATAATATTGATATTAGATTTATCAGTTCATGTATAATAAAACCACTCACATCTATATAAATTTGAAAATTGGAAGATGTATAAAATATCCCTCGTGCAAACGTACTAGTTCTCCTTCATATTTGCACAAATAGGAGTGAAGAAATATATAAATAACACCAACCTCCTCAATATAGGCGAATTCAAATCAATATCACAAGTTGATGCGAGCAGCGAAAATAACAACTGGAGATTCAAAGACTCTGCAAAATGACAAATTTAGTTGAAATAAGCCATGAAAGACACAATAAGTATATGCAATATGAGAGAGAGAGAGAGAGACCATTTGAGGGTTGGGGCATAAGGAGCAGGACATGGGGATACAGAGTCATCAGGTAACCGTTCCATTAGGTCTACTGTTGCCTGTAGGCATGCTATTAGCATTTTCTTCTCCAACCTTACAAGTTTAGTTGCTACTCGTCGTTTCGGATTCAAGTTACCATCTGCAAGCTATGTGACTCAAAGATGTCAACTGAAGCACAGCACAGCACCAGCACACAAAAGAAAACTAAAGCTGCATAACTCATTAGAGAAGTTAATCTGTAGTTACCAAGATCTCATCTTCACTAAGAGTAGTAGGATAACCATCAAGTCTTTTAATAAAATATCCAGCAAGTTGATCCAGAACAGCGCGTTCCATACAAGCACTCACCTATACATATCACGATAAAAATTTCCCAACCAAAATTAAAGCCTCTTTTTCATGCTACATATGATAAAAAGGTATAAACATATCCTAGAGCATATGCTTTTCTGGCTTTGGTTTTACATAGCAACGAAACTGAGCTTACCGGACATATTGGACCTTGAGAAGATAGAACAGATTCCATCTCTGACCGATCATAAACATATCCCAATCGCAGATAAGGAAGCATGTCCATCACAGCCTCTCTTTCTTTTCCAACCGAGACCTGTTTGCATATGTATAATTTCAGTGGTAAAACAAATCTTCAAGGATATCATAAGTATATTTTGAAAGAGATGGACCTGAAAACTTTGAACTGATAACTTTCCATTTCTTTGTGCAGCCAATCTCTTATCCTGATACTGAGGATCCTCGGTATTCAGAGAAGCCTAAGGTACAAAAGAATGTAATCGAGTGATTATTAATACAAACCAACTGCATGTACAGAAGAACAGCCACAAATTTTACCTCCACCACCAGGCGATCAAAAGTATTGTCTTCATCTACAAAACCGTAGTTTATTAGTAATTTTGAATTGGGCTGCGGCCCACACCTGGAATGAAGAAAAACATCTCCAAATTATGACAAGCCCTTTGAAATGTATGAATATGCTAAAACAAGGAACTAGCCACCTCCCCCCCAAACCAATCACTATTTTCAATGTTTTTTTTTTGTGTGTGTGTGTGTGTGTGTGTGTGAGAGAGAGAGAGAGAGAGTTATAACCAGACAACAATAGGTTCCCCAGCTTTATAAGGACGATCTACGACAAGTTGCACAGCCCCGTCAACAGCAGTCAACATCGCTTTGCAGTTGCTTTTATAGGACAATAGCGGAGGTCCTAGGGGAACCAACGCAAATCTCCTCGCCAAACTGACTCTCTTTGGACGGAATACAAAATTAACTTTAGCACCTTATGTGAAGAATTTCAACTAATGCTATATGACAGATTCATCTGAAGTTGATATTAGTTTTAAATTCACAAGAATATTGTACAAAGACTATTGTTCCTATACGTAACAAACCTGCAAATGAACCACACATGATTGAATGGCAACAAAAGCTTGTTTGAAAATCTCAAAAGGGAAAGCCTCTGTTGGGATATCAAACGGATATTGCTGAAAAAGTAGAAAATATCCAAGATTAAAGATAGTACCATGCAAGTAAAACAGAAATATGTATGAATAAATATTTACTAGTGTCTTAGTCACAGAAACTTGCCTGAAATAAAGATCCAGCCATGAACCAGACAGTGTCAAGCTCATTGTATTCTCTCTTTATTCCTTCGGCCCTCCCCAAAACTTCAGCCTGAATCATTAAAACATGCAAACTGGAACTTCCATACAGACATTTGGTAGACAACGAACAGTTGTTTTGTTTCAATAACTTGAAGCAAGGGGAAGCAGAGTTTTAGATACCATTGTTGGACTGCCCATCAGGTACTCCAATTCAGCCTCTGACCATAAAAGTGGCGATTCAACAGCTAGCTGCCCTCGACCTCTCTGGCGATCAAGTTCTTTAATGTATGGATACCAGAAAGACTTTTTACCTTGCTTCTTCTCATACATTAGATATAATGCCAAACAGGCTAGCTCTGATAATTTGTTCGTAGTTAGCAGTTCAGCTGCATCATTCAAAACAATAGTTAACAAATCAACTTAAAACTAAGCTTGATAACCAAAAAAGTGTCTTCAACACTTAAAACAACTCCCCTTTATTTTGGGAATAAAACTAAGAAGCAACAGCAGAAACTAGTATTGGCTTCGCCTTCTATGGATCAAGGGTGAATAGACATCAAAAAAATTGTAAATCCCTATCATTAACTTGGAGTTCAATAGCCAATAAACAATTACCCGCTTCCACTCAAATTTCAATTCAATTTTGCACAACATCGAAGAGAAAGAAATATACTCCAGCATCGAGGCCTTACCGACAGTTTCATTTCCCAAAACTCTCTCGAGCGTCACCACCAATGAATTAGGTACACAAAATGCTACGTCACCTTCCTGGTGATTAAAAAAAAAAATCACCCAACAAATTAGTCTGCTGACCTAGGAGCTCATTAAACTCAACACATTGAACAAATCAAGCGCCAATTTGAAATATTTTTCATTATCTTTTTTAAAATCGAAATTTCACACACAGGCACATATTCAATTTGATTGAAGAATAGAGAAACTGCTATGAGTAAATGCAGGGTGGTGACCTGGAGATCTTCACTGGCAGCTACATAATGAATGGAGTGATAGTTGGAATCGTGAGAAGGCCTTTCCTTGAGCATAACTTTGCATGGCGGAAGCCCGTTCTTATCCATCCAACACTTCAAATCGCCGTAATCTTCTTCCTTTTTGCTCGTAATCTCCGTCGATTTCAGAATTGTGTCGGAATTCGAAGCTGCACACATATTTCTACATTTCCTGATATTCCGAGGGTGAGGAACTGCATTTGCGACGCGAGAGTGGGGAATCAGCGCCGGAGGGCGAAATGGAGTTGAAATGCAGCGCGCACTTTTCAGTATATCCATGGAGAATTGATTTCTCAATCGATTAATGCATTTATTCGGACTAGAAATTAGGGTTTGTTGAAACGGCGGTGGTGAAGTTCTCGACGGAGCGAGCTCACGTGGCTGACTTGAAGATATTTCGAGTTCGGATTGACCAACAGAAGAGAGACAGAGAGAGAGAGTGAGGCGATGGAAGCAAAAATCTAATCCGAACCGGGAAACCGGGTCGGGTTCTGGTCTAACTATGGCCCACGCAATTTACATGCATATGGGAAACGGATTTATCCCATTATCTTTTTCTTCTTCATTTCCTTTCACGACTGTTATCTCAGATACATAAATAAAATATCGATTTATATATTTATTTCAGATGAAAAATAAAATGGCAAATTGCCAGAAAAACCACAAAATTTGGTCAAATTCTGGTCAATCCTGCAAGTTTCAAAATAAGCCGATTATATCATAACTTCGACAATTTTCGCAATTGTCCCATGATGCTTGATTTAGGGAAAATTGTTGCTGATGTGGTCGACGAAAAATCTTATACG
>JAYDZE010547701.1:0-13850 GCA_034509125.1 Monilaria moniliformis | reverse complement strand
TATATATAACATCTTAGATTTGATTTGAATGTAATTAGGTCACGTTTGGTATAATGGAATAGAAATAGAATGAATGTAAAAAAATGAATGAATGTAAGAAATGAATGACAAATCTTGGATAATTCCTTTACTTGGTAGACAAAATGAATACGAAAGGAGTGGATTCGTTATTCCTTGATTAATTTTATTCATATACTTAGTAACTACAAATAAAATTTTGAAATGAAATGAAATTATTTTGTATTTACCCTTTATATAAATAATTAAAAAATTGTTTTGCATCTCTCTTTCCCCCTCTCTCTCACACATCAAGCATTATTAACACCAAACATATTGTGCAATATATTTCTTCAATAACACCTTGTTTAGATGCAATATCCACACCTCAATCACAAAAATAAGAATCACAATTCATCAATTCTTGAACAATATCACTATAAAAATAAATACCCAAAATCTAAGGGTGAAGTGTGAAGAGAGAGAGAGAGAGCAAAATTCATAGAGAAAAAGAATGAGGAAACAAAATTCATAGAGAGAGGAAGATGAATAAAGGGGTTTGGAGCCTCAATATTGAGGAAACAAAATTTGTAGAGAGAGAGAGAGAGATTAGTATTGTATAGGAGGAGATGCCCAAAATTCGAGGGTGAAATTATAAAATCATAAAATATAAAAGTGTAATTTTATCAAAGAATAAAATTTAGAAGACAATGAATGACTAATATCATGGGTTATGGAAAAAATGACTATTCATAATCTAATGGGAATGGTGAATCCAAATAACATGAAAATTCTTGCAAAAATATCGTACCAAGTAAAAGAATGAAATGAAAGTAGAAATGATCATTCCATTTCCACCTCCATTCCATCATATACCAAATAGGGCCAAAGTGTCTAACAATATAGACTTAGTGTCTAACAATACGATCAATTTAATTTGTTTGTGTCACTATTTCTGCAGATTTTAGGGGTATGAAGCTACAAAATTTCTCACACGCATCTCATGTGCGCCGGTTTTATGGGGTTCGTTCGTAATTCTGATTACTAAATAGCCAACAAGGAATAAAAGTGAACCATAAATGTTTATTCAATAAAATAGCAAGATCATTATATTTTTGTTGTACCTGAAATATTGGAGTTATTTAAAAATACAAAGAGAAAGAGGGGATGGAAAGATTCGCAAATTCTCATATCCTCAATTTTTGATGTTGAATATTTGTGAAAGTCAACGAGGATAGTAGATTAATTTTATTATTATCGCCATACAAATCTGATACACTATTTAGAATAACATGCATTTTAGTCCGTTTAACTATTAGGTAGTAGAAAGTTATGGTGCATGTTGCATTATTTATATCTCTTCCTAATTTAATTACCTAAGTTATCTGAATTAAACCCTCCTCTCATTTTACTCCAATTTTCATTTCCCATTTGACATTTTTCTTCCGTTGAGGTGTGTTTGTTAGCTTTCTTGAGTAATTTGACGATACTAAAACTTTTCAAGATCGAACACTTTTTCCTTCTTCCCGGCTAGTTTATTTCGGTGAGTTTTGTTTCTTCAAATAGATTCTCCCTCTCTCCTCATTCAACAAGGTAAACAAGCATTTACATTAAATATTCGTGGTGATTTATAACTTTTTCTGCTTTTCACGGCGAAATCATGATAATTGAAGAATTATTCTTTGAAAATTTGATGAATGAATGAACTTTTTTTTTTTACCTTGTTTTCAATGGTGAAGATGTGAAGTTGATTCCTTGCGTTCGAAATTCAGAGGCAATTTCCATCACCTGCCTCAGCCTATCCTATCCCGAGAAATATAACACAATTGACAAATTGGGGTTGATTTTCGCTTCTTGAAATCGGATTGGTCGATGATCCAAACACAAAACCAATGGAGATGAACGAAATAGAAACAAATGACGCGGGCGCTGCTTCAGCAGAGGAGAGAGACAGCGAATCCTCACAGCCAAGAAACTACAGAGAAAAGCACCTATACTCCTCCCAATACCCCGGCGCGGTCAGGCGAAAAGCCTACATATTTGACGGCGACGGCAGCTACTACAATCAAGAATGGAGCCTCAAGGAGGGCAAAGGCAAAGAATTCTGCTGGTACCATGTCGAGCTCCCAAAGGGCAAGCAAAAACTCTCACAGTTAGCACAGTACCTCATCGACGTCCTCTGCCCCCCCTTGAAGCTCCAAGACATCCTCTCCCTGGCCAGCAACGGTCCCTTCTGCGGCCACGTGGATGGCGCCCTCGTCTTCAGGGTTAACTCGCCCGGCCCCCCCTCGAGCAACTTCACATTCAGGATCGCAGCTAGGGTTACTGAGCACTCGGTTATTACAGTTTCCTTAGGGAGAGTGCCAAGGTTGGGCTTCTCCCCTGCTAATGAATCTCTGCTGTCTCAGATTCCTGCTGTGGAGAGCTCTGACTATGCTAGTGAGAGTGTTAGTAGTAAGGGCGCCATGGTTATTAGAGAGCACGTTTTGGATTTCCTGCTCACTATGAATCACTCCGAGGAGGCTGACAATCCGGTGCCTAGATCTGTCTCCAATCTTGTTGTGCATATAATCGACACACATGTCGATCATCTTCAAGATACGGTGACTAAGCTCGAGATCGAGCTTGACTCCGTGGAGTTTGAGCTAGACAGAGGTGTGTGTTTGTGCCAATATATTGTGATTGTATACAATCTTTGTTTCCTTATTTGGTTTGGTTGCAGGTGGATTCGCCTTGAAGCAGCAGATGCTGGATGACAAGAAATTCCCCAAAATGCATCTTGATCTGCAGCGCCTGTTGCAGGTAAAAACAAGTGTTTTTGAGGCAATGCTTGCGTGATTTTCTGATGGTATGGAGCTGCAGGTGATCGCGCATAGTGAGCAAGTGTTCCCTCGAGTGAAGGAGAAGTGCGCGTCAAAGGACTGGTTCATCTACGAGGACATCATCGCGTTGGAGGAGCTCATTGCACTCATAAGGAGCCTCAAGGAGAACGTGAGGTTCATAGCCAACCGCGTCTCAGCATTGCAGGCCGGCCTCGACAGCTGGCAGTCCGAGCAGATAAACAGGAAGCTATACTACATCTCCTTCCTCTCCATCATATTCCTGCCTCTCTCAATAATAACTGGAGGTATATATTTTTCAATATGAAGCCCTAAGTTGGTTCAGAATAGATCATGTTATTGAGCGTTTCCTCTTGCTTGGATAGTGTTTGGGATGAATGTGGGTGGGGTGCCATGGACGGGCCAGGATGACCCGGAGTTGAAGGATGGATTCCACAATGTGGTGGTGATATGTGTGGTGATGCTGCTGATGGTCCTCCTCTGCTTCCTCTTCCCGGGTCTCTATAGCCACATCATGGGGTGGCAGAGGACACGGAACTTGAGGAGATGCCGTTCCATCAATCACAAGTCCTTCATTAAGCGGACAGGGGTGGGAGGCGAACCAATACAGAGAAAAGGGTACTCTCGTATTTAGGCCTGCAAACATCGGTCATCAACCCGAGTGAGTTTGTTATTGCTAACTTAGACTGATGCTTGCCTTGCCTACTGTTGTTGAAGGCAGATAGTGTGGATTACAATGTGCAGTGATACTATCTTTGTAAAATGATTTAGTTACATTTTTAGGTGGAAGGGCTCTGAATATGTAGACTGTCTTTTGCTGGTGGTCTCGACTTGTTCATTTTATATGTATTTACTTTTGTAATCTGTAATTTTAGGTAGTTTTGACTGATCTGGATGCTCTAGTTTTCGTAAGTCAAAATCCATTTATTTCAAAATCTTTGAACGTCAGCCCCTCAACTCAAACCAAATGCAATCTTTATGAGTTTACGAATGTTTTTTTTGGATATCAATATTATTATTTACGAAATCCATCTTTTTATGAATATTTTTATGGATTTCAACATTATCTATAAATCTCAACTTTTAAGTGGACTGTACTCGCAAACAGACAGCGAGTTGCGGTCATCAAAAGATCGAAAGAGAGATTCACATTTTTTAAGTTTCGACCAAAAGGATGTCATTCTGTGCGTGGCGGTGAGTAGATAAATCAACGTCAAATTTAAAAAAATTGGATTGAGAACATTTTGTGATAATGTTGAGATGTGAGGTATGAAATCGTTAAGTTTGAAGTTTTAAAAATATGCGTAGATGTAATCGAAAGACTTTTATTACAATCAAGATATTGACCAATATAAGTTGTTATGTTTGTTATTTGATAGAAAAGATTAAAATCAAGAGGAAAAAAATGTTTGGTAGTCTAGATTATTACATAGCTGTGAAATGAGTTTTTACCCTTATTGCAAATACGATTGTTTTTATCTCATTTTGAAAAAGATTAATTAATTAACTATTGAGTAATTAAGCTAAATTAAATATTAATCTCGAAAATTTAATTAATGACAACTTATTTATTTTTATTTGATTGGATTTTACTTATTCAATTATTGATGAATTAAGCTAAATGAATATTAATTAAAATGAATGCAACTCAAATCGGAAACCAAAATTGATGAATCCAACCAAAATTGAAACAAAAAATTACAGAGGATCCAACCAAAACTCAAACACTAAATCTAAAACCAAAATTTAAACACAAAATTGCAGAAAATCCAACCAAAACTTAAACAAAAAATTGTAGAAGAGAAGCTAAATCCACTGCCAAAATTAATCAAACCAATTGTATCAAGCTCAAAACCTTGTCGGGGTAACCAATGTCAGGCATCTCCGACAATCAAACTCACAAAATCGAAATCAGAAATGGAGTGAAAAAACAAACACAAAAACCGAACTAAAATTGTAGATGATCAAATTGCGTTCGCGACACCTTTTGGGTTTGCCACGCCATGACATCAACGAAAATTCATCACCTTCAAATATCATCATTGCCCAAACCACAAAAGCAAACTTTACAGCGATTCATCGGTCAAATGGAGAACGACGACGGAGAATCCTATCCATCTCCAGCGACAGAGCACCCAGGCGAGAATCAAAGTCGAGAGGCATCGCCGGAAGACATGCAGTGGAATAACCCCAAAATTGACATATCTCCAAAGAAATTAAGTTCGATGTGTGGGCAGAGATGGAAGAAGAAGAGTCATCGTGTTTCACTATTTAAACAATCAAAACTATCGCACCTAAATTGCCCGATAGATTGACCGCTCAAAACATAAAAAATGAGGGCCTTTTAGCTCAGCCTGAATTAAAACACGAACCGCCAAAGCTATTTAATAGAGATATCAAATAGAAATGGAGCACTATTAGATGAGGAGTCAAAGCCCTTATCTGAAATAAACTCCCACTAAATATTTACCATAACATATCTACTAAGAATGTTAAGTACAAAGAAACATTTCAACATTTCTCACATAATTTTACTATAATCATCTTTTAAACTGTAATTTTATTCATTTATAAATTATATATAATTGTTTAATTAGTATGCAAGTACATAACGATCACTATGTTTCAATTATTAAATTATTGATAGTTTCAATTGTTCAATTATGGAATACCAATCTACATTAGAAAGACTACAAAAATAGACCCGTTATGAACACACCGCCACGCCACACTTTATATTTACTCGCTAAAGTAATTCACTCCAAATATAGTTTTATCTCGTTAAACCCAAAACCCGAGCGGAATTTGTTGACAGGATACGACTTTGCTCTTCTTGTCGATCCATGGCTACCGCCGTTCTTCTCCGATCAATCCGCCGCCCTGAATTTTCGTCGGCCCCGATTTCTGCTTTTAAGACAGTATGCCACTTTATCAGAATATGTTTTGATCGGTTCATATATATGCCACTTTATAAGAAAATGGTTATCTCGGGTTCTTTTGGGCGCCTTTTCCTGTTTAAGAATTTTAATTGTCTGACTCCATCCCCAACCTCGAACCCTATTAGTGTTCGTTTTCTTTGTTTTGTTTATGTGACTGGAAGTCTGGAATTGTCACACATAGGAGCTAAATTCGGCAATGTTTGCAAATTTGCAGCCATGATTTTCCGAGATACAGTATTGTTAAATGTCATTCTTATCATGTATCATCGACCTTTCCCTATTTTTTCCTAGATTTCGTGTCATGGTTTCCCACTGCCACGGCTCCGCTTGCTTAATTTTGTGTTTTTCCCTTCTGTTTTAGTTGACAGGAAACACCAAGCCGTCATGGGCATTGAGTAACAAGTGGGCTGGTCTTGCGAGGTCATTTAGGTATATATTGCTTTCCTTACTTTCTGAGTCTTATTCCTAGAATGTGTCCATTAAGTTGTAGCTCCATTTTGTACTTTCTTGAGTTGTTAATGGTTGGATGTGCAATCATTTATTTGATTTATATGTCATGGTATGGATAATGTTGTCTTGTTACAGCACGAAACCAGCTGGAAATGATGAACTTCTACCTTAGCTGAGGATGATCTATTTTATGGTATTTGTCTGAAGAACTGTTTTACTCATTTAAAGACAAATGGTCCTTTCAGAATTCAAAGTTATTGAGATGCTAAGGTGCTCGCACCACTTCTTCCGTTGTTGCTTTTAGCCAAAAAGGGGAGCTCTTGGTGGGTATGCCAGCAAAGCGACAGGCTGTTACCAATCCGAAAAACACAATCTTTGGAACAAAACGTTTAATTGGGAGGCACTTTGATGATCCTCAGACACAAAAGGAGATGAAGATGGTTCCCTACAAAATTGTTACGGCTCCAAACGGTGATGCATGGGTTGAAGCTAATGGGCAGCAATACTCCCCTAGCCAAATCGGAGCTTTTGTTCTGATGAAGATGAAGGAAATTGATGAGGACTACCTAGGAAAATCTGTGACTACCTAGGAAAATCTGTGACTAAAGCTGTGATAACAGTTCCAGCTTATTTTAATGACGCCCAAAGGCAAGCTACCAAGGATGCTGGTAGAATTGCTGGTCTTGATGTTCAGAGAATTATTAGTGGGCCTATCGCAGCTGCCCTTTCCTATGGTTTGAACAACAAAGAATGTCTTATTGCTGTTTTTTACCTTGGAGGTGGAACTTTTAACATTTCTATTTTGGAGACCGTGAACGGTGTGTTTGAGGTACGTGAAACTTATTATGGTTCTGTGCTGTTGTTTGTATTCTCCTGTTTGCTGACCAAATAAGTTCACATGCAGGTGAAAGCTACAACGATGACACCTTCTTGGGAGGAGAGGACTTTGATAATGCACTACTTGATTTCCTAGTGGCCGAGTATAAGAGGAGTGAAGCCATTGATCTGTCAAAGGACAGGCTTGCTCTGCAGAGGTTCCGTGAGGAAGCTGAGAAAGCAAAGATTGAGCTTTCATCAACGTCTCAAACCAGCATCAACTTGCCCTTTATCACTGCTGATTCATCGGGGCCAAAGCATTTGAATATAACACTAACTAGATCAAAGTTGGAGCACTTGATTGAAAGGTGTTAGAGCTGCTTAAAAGATGCTGGAATATCAGCTAAGGAGGTCGATGAGGTGCTTCTCGTTGGAGAGATGACCCGTGTTCCAAAAGTTCAGGAAGTGGTCTCTGAGATATTTGGCAAGTCCCCAAGCAAAGGAGTAAATACAGATGAGGCAGTTGCCATGAGCGCGACAATCCAGGGAGGTATCCTCCGAAGTGATAAGAGTTGCTACTACTCGATATAACTCCTCTTTCCTGGTATTGAGACGTTGGGAGGTATCTTTACTAGATTGATCAACAGGAATACAACTATTCCTACCAAGAAAACTCAGGTAACCGCTTGATGCAGTTCTTACACATTATATGCTAGCTATCTTTTATTTGATTCTGACTTATGTTTCTTGCAGGTGTTTTCGACTGCTGCAGATAATCAAACCCAGAGTAGGTATCAAAGTATTACAAGGAGAGCGTGAAATGGCAGCAGACAACAAGATACTATATGGTCATCAGGCGGTCTTTCTGAAGATGAAATCGAAAAGATGGTTAAGGAAGCTGAGATGCACATGCAAAAAGATCAAGAGAGGAAAGCACTGATCGATCTCAGAAATAAAGCAATTACTACTATATACAGCATTGAGAAGAGCTTGAATGAGTACAGGGACAAGGTTCCCAAGGAAGTGGTGTGGGAGATTGAGTCGGCCATCTCGGATTTAAAGAATTCAATGGCAACTGACAACGCTGATGATATTAAGGCAAAGCTCGAGTTTTGTTCGTCTGTTTCATTCAAGTATAGTTTCTTCTTTTTTTTCTTTTTTTTTTTTCAGTCAGGTGTAGTTAGTTGTAATCAGATAAGGGTTCGTTTGTTTTCATCGATATTGCCTTAATGCTCTTTCATATTTGATTTTCATATAAAATTCCTTACGAATGCTCTACTATCTAAAAAGACATTCAAACCCAATACTAAGGTATTTCAAGAAAAACAGCAAGCAAACCAGTAGAATGAAGAAATCACAACAGACTAGTTTCATTGAGAAAATAACTTCTATGGTAAACTGTACAGAGAATTCTACAAGCTAAGTACATCATCTTTTCTTCTCGTATTAACCTAAACTAATCACCCTAAAAGACTGATTGATAGACCCAACCATCCCAAAAATATTTGGGGCCACGCAATCACCCAAAACAACCTTATGAATCAACCAAGTTAATCTAAACCATTGATCATCGACCACCTTCGCAAATGCAGTCATCACAAAAGCTCTCCAGCAGCTGCAAATATCAGTTTACAAAGTTGATTAATAATAGCCCATGAAAGAAAAACCAGTGGCAAGAAACTAGAATCCGTGCAACACATACCTTTCAGCAAACATCCAACTTAATTTGTGCAAACAAAACAGAAAACAGCCAATCTCAAGCCCATGATCCATTCTCAGATACTTAGCAAACTGCTCATACAATGTGTCAGGACTGTGCATCATCAGCATCAGAGTCACTCCCAGAAGAGCTTCCTGAATCAGAATCTGTGGAAGGCACGATCAGGATTTACTCATGTCTGCCCATTTTGATATTTTCTAATTCACAGCAAAACACCCCTCAACTAAACAGATAAGAGCAAGAGTATATACCACTAGAGGACGAAGAATCACTGCTTGAGCTTCCAGAACCACTGGAACTACTACTGGCATTGCCACGACCATCGTGATCATGATCTTGACCGCCACCAACTACCATCCCTGCCCCTTCATCTCTCTCAATCATCACTGGTGGAAAGCTAGTTGCAGGCATATCATCATCAATATCCACATCCTCTTCCTCGTTATCTTTCATTTTCTTTGGAGAGTCATCATTTTTGTCACTTAAAGGATCCTAAAATAACATTTAACAACAATAGTATCAATAACGCTAGGATATCATACACAGGCATTGAGTTCTGCAGCAGTAAGAACAAAGAATTTGGAATATTAATTCATGGACAAAATGTGCTTCGAAAATTACCGTATCAGCCTCGATAATGGGAGAAGAGGGCGCAGCCATACCGCCCGCCATATCATTGCCTCCCATCAGCGCTTGCCGCTTTGTCTTGCTCACCATCTTCTTCCAATTCGTAACAAAACGATCAAGCTCCCACAGCGTCTCCGTATCAAGAGCCTCAATGTCGAGCTCGATTTCATCACCATCCTGCGATAAATGCTCGTTTCTCTTTCTGATAATCTGTACCAATTGTGGCATCTTTTCTTGAGGCAGATTCTGCAGCCCCATACCGAGCTTCTGTTTCTCCTCCATACTCATCTCCCTTTTATTTGGATCCTTAGCCTTTGGCTTCGGCTGCTTCACTGTCCCCACACTTCTCACAGCCTTTTGATCCTTCACCGGCTGAAGAGGCGCCCTGACTGGAGAAAGAATCGGCTCTTGCTTCGGCTGATGAATCATTGGAGGCGGCGCCGGCAGTGGAGGATTCGACGACGCAGATGCACTCGAATGTGCTTGCATAGGCACCTGCAATCTGTCTATCTTCCTGGGTATCTGTGGGGCCTGAACAGGAACTGACTTCTGCTTTTTCACCTTCTTCCCTCTCAATGGAGAGGCACGGCTCAGATTATGATTGCTCCAAGAATTCCCCTGGAAATCTTCATTCCGCTGAAATTGGATATCATCATTGCCACGGAAATCTTGAAGCTCCCTTTCTCTCTGTTGCTTGACACAACTGCCAATCCTTAGCTGAATAGGACTAAACAACTCCTCAAACCGCGTCAACATCTCCTGGGCCATTCCGTGGACAGGATCATGCTTAGGGTTATAGAGCAATGCGTTGTTAAAAGTTAATCTAACATCATCAGCAAATTCACAGGGCGTCGGGTACGTATTTTTGGCGAGATTCCCTTTCACAGTACCGAGATCCATAGGTTGCTTCACAATTAGATGATAATCGTGAAGCCCCATAGCAGCAGCGTTTACCGGAATTTTGAAAACGTACGCGAACTTGTGCCTGAACAATTTAGCCAAAATCTGCGAGCATTCTTTCAATAATGGGCCGAAATCTACAGCGTCGAAATTCCCATCATAAAATCCATTGCCGTGTCTCTCTGGAACCGACCCGAATGCAGCGACAGGCCTCTCCTTTGCAGAATGCTTTTTAAATTTCTGTTGAGATCTAGGGTTTCTAACATTGCTGAAATGCCCGGAATCGATACGATTCTGCAAATCTCGGATCTGTTCGAGCTCAGTGGATAACCGCTTTCTCAGCTCCAGAAGCTCGGATTTCGTAGACGAAGCGACATTGAATGTCAAATAGCGACCATAATTGCCAGCGTCGCGGCTGGTGGACGTCTGATTGAAGGAGTAGGCATCGTCCGAGGCCGTCTGCGTGACCGCGGGTGAGTCGCGGTAGTGGCCAGAGACGCCGTTGGCGGCGGCGTTGTGATGTTGCTTCGGCTTTTTCTTAGGGTTAGGGTTTGCATTTAGGTGGTACGGAATCTTCCCCATGTGCGCCCAACTCGATTCATTCTGGCTTGCTATGACGGCGGAAGCCATAAATCGGGCCGGCGACGTGGCTGCGCTCCGGCAAATATCCGGCAGTATTTTCTTCCAAAATCATGTATTAAATCGCCTAAATTTATGAAAATTACGTAATTGACCACCGAGATTCAAAATTATACGAAAGATGGATTTAATTTGGGGCAGGAGAGAAGGAAAAGGAAAAAAAAATGGAGACCGAAAAAGGGCGATCAAACGTGTTGAAAAGGGGATTAGGGTTTGGGTTATGTGCAAGAAAGGAGAGGGCGCGGGGCTGCTTCTTAAAGGCGATGAGATCTGCCCGGTGGAGTTTCGGGCAGATCGTGAACTGTCGATCTTGAGAGAAGGCTGATCGCACGGTGCAGATGGGTTTGTTTGCTGGCTGGGGAGTTGACCGGGACGCAAGTCCTGGACGGTGCAGATTGCGCTTTCCAGACACGTGTTGGCCATCGGTGCGTAAGGACGTTGAGCGCGTAGGTTTGGGGTGAATTTGGGACGCATGTGTAGCGAATTTAGGGTTTGGGAAAAGGGCGGGGGTTGTCGTGGGCCCCGCGAGAGGGGGTGACGTGGATGTTAAAGACGTCATTTTGAATGAAACTCAATTTCCCGTCACGTGACAGTCAGGTGGATCCCGTCAAAACGGGGAGGGCGTTAGCCCGTTTTGGGCGTCCAACTTACTGTTCTGCGCCTAAAAAAAAAAAACTTACTCTCTTTCCTTTATTTTCTAGTTTGTGTTACGTTTTTTAGTGAAAATTGTGGAATATTTAATCTAACCCTATCCTATTATTTTTAAAGATTCACCATACTCTTTTGTCTTATCTTTAGATATATGGAATTAAGACGATGACGTAACAAATTTATAAATACATCCAACAAATAAGTGTATAATATAATCTCACCTAAGTACATACATTAATATTATTTCCTAGTAAAAATTACTCCCTCTATCCATGATAATATCTTATTTTGTCAAAAATTAGTGTTATCATTAAATGTCACATTTCACTTTTAATATTTTTGATAAATAAGTATCACATTCTACTTAGTTTAATCCATCCACGTTCCATTTTCATTATAAAACTAATGTATAAAAGTGGAATTCACATTACACTAACTTTTTCCAGTCATATTCTTCTATATTTATTAAAATCCGTGTTGAAACCAAATAAGACATTTTATCGTTGACGGATGGAGTACAATTTATATTCAAAAGGGTTGGATTCGATGCAAACTATTTATTAAGTGTTTCACATTCATTTATTTATATACCAAGCATGACAAAAGATATTACACCCCGAATTTGAAATTACATATTTAAATAACTAATCTCGTATTGCTTGAATTAATTTCATATGTGTGTGATTCAATAGTTTCAATTTGATTTTGCTATGTCCAAATTATGAATTAATTAATTAGTTAATTAGTGATTATAATTATTTTGATGGTGAAGGTACTTTTTGTTAGCGCTGGAGCTTTGTGAGCAATGGGTTGCATTAGCATAGGTGTTGAAGAAGGCACAAAGCAGTCCAGGATGAAGGGTGTCGATCAGATAACAAGATGGTTGTGGATGTTGTGCGGATTCAGCGAGATATTTGCAAATGCATACACTTTCTCAACTCTAATGCTTCCTATAGAGTGCAGCATGTTTTTCAACGCTCAACTACATCTTTTCTAATTATCTTCTATCATCTTTTGCTATTATAACTTTCCTTGCATTTGTTTTTGAATTACAATTTAGGTACATCCTACACTCATGCATCTAAAATGACATGAATCCAAAATTTATTAGTTAGAGACGAATCGTCTTGTTAACTGAGTTGAGCATCTACCTATCATCTCTAAAAATTATGTTATTTGCAGCAATTCACACAATTAATTAGCCCCAACTGTATTCCTGGTGTTCTATTATGTTATTGTACATATGTCAGTAGATAAAGCGTTATGGCATAGGAAGAAACATGTGGACCATGTGGTTATATATTGAATAGACTAGGAATCAAAAGAAATTACCTCGGATGGTGGAATTTTTTCTAGCCATTTTTTTTATCAACACATAATATAATCAGATACATATATCTTCGCCCAGGCGAGACCATTTTCTTGCAGTTGAACTTGGTTGATTTGGAAAATATTTTTTTAAAGAAAAGTTTCTAAATTCGTGTTTATCTGTGTAAGAGAATATGTTTGATACAATGTGTAACGTCTGAAAGTAGCATAGGGGGGAGGGAGAAATAGAAATAAAAAGTTGAAGTAGTAAAAAAATAGAAATGATAAAAATAAAGCGACGAATAGAAAAAATAAAGTTGAGATGAGAAGGAAAAAGTGAAAAATAGGGCTCTCTCTCCCCCACTTTGAATGCAACATTTAAGCGATATATATGTACAAAGTGGATTTTGCTCAACCAACCAAAATTTAGAGCTTATCACATAAAGAGATCAACGAGAAACATTATACAATTATGGTGTATGTGCTGCAGCATTGACATTAAAGAAGGATGCCCATCCATTTTTGAACAATATATATTATCTATATTATTATTAAGTATAACATGACGCTATTTTATCAAATCTATAAGGAAAGTGTTAATTATGGAACTAAAATTTATGGGGAAATGGATATTATATAGGTGGACTAATCGGTTGCAATTTCCATTTTGAAGCAATCTAACACGGCACAATGTGTTGCACAAATGGTCCCTTCCCCACAGATTTCATGAAACTGGAAAGTTTAAATGTGAATTTTGTTGGTTGCCAATTCATTGTTCGTTAACTCATGTCTTCAATATTAATACATACCACATGCGACATGTAATTCTATAAAACAATGTTCAATATCACCAACCCCATATCTAAACAAATGTGTACTTTTATTATTACTAGTGTGCCACCCGTGCTATGCACGGACCAAAAAATTTATTATCGTTTATTTACTTTTTTAATCGCATATATT
>JAYDZE010547690.1:0-13850 GCA_034509125.1 Monilaria moniliformis | reverse complement strand
CGTAGAAGTCAGTTGTCGCGGTCAACAGACGTTAGTGCTACTTGAATTGTAATATGTTATTTATTTTATTATAAAAACATATTTGAGTATTATATTTAAAAAATTTATTTTTTTCTGCCCCCTATTTTTTTTTATCTGGATCCGCCACTGAATACCAGCAACACTTCTATGACTTTGAGCATATCATACTTCGTTTTTGCATGCCATTATATATTGGAGCGATGATTTATCCAATACGTACCGAAAAAATTATTATTGTCGTGCAGTGCATTGAATTTAAAATGCATGTTTTTGATACATGCGAACTATGATATAAAAAGTTATGCAAATTTAATTACAAATTACAAAAATGGTAAAAAGATACAATCAATATTAATGTAAATGCATGTTAGGTCCAATCATTTAATACTTGAATTCTCATGCATCGCTTTTTGTGCGGACGACTTTCATTTTTTAAAGCCGATGGAATATAATATCGTAGGCCCAAATGCAATGAAATGCAATTCGGAATTTATAGCAGTTTATATGTCACAAATAACAAAATTCTCTTGTTGAATTAGGCCAGGACAGAGACAATTCTTGCAGTCCTTTATTATCAAATCATGATAAATGTTTTTATGTATTAGTATTATTAATTTATACATGCAAAGTCATTTATTAGAAATATATAACATCTGTCCATGACAAATAGTTTTGGTAGTGGACGACACGAATTTTAATGCAAAATTAGTTAAGTTGTTGGAGAGAGAAGAGATAAAAAAAATGGTTAAAGGTATTGTTAGTAGAAAAAAAACGTAATAGAAAAGAGAGAAATGGACGTATTGAAGTAATGTATTATGAGAAAGACACTAAAATTGGAAAATGATAATTTTGATGGACCGGCGAAAATGGCAAAATAGAACTATTGGTTGTGGACGGAAGGAATATTATAGAGATGTGAAAATGAAGCAAGCAATGCATACATATATTTTTTATTTAATTCCTAAGATTTGAGGTCGCCTATGGCCATGGTCCAATTGTCACGAAACTATTTCACTAAATGTACACCTACCTTTGACATAATTCACCACTCTCATGAGTAATGAGTAGTTTTGACTTATGTTTTTCCTTAAATATTGATCAATATATGATGGCATTTTCCTTCCCTACTATTTAAAAATAATAGTATAGGCCCATTTTTGGTGATAAAAGGGGGTGAATTTGTTGACTTTGTCCATCGACTTACAAACTCATATATAGAAATATTGATTAAATTGAATATAAAATAACATAGTTGTGACACGATGATCCTAAAATAATTATAGAAATTAATTTTGAACTACTTCAGTGACCTTCCTTTGACAAAAGATTCTTGGCGTGTATCGATCTATTACAATATTCATCGATTAAATAGAATACATATCACTCAAATATATAAAATTGCAATCATGAATATTTTACGAAAACTTTAGCAACTATTTATTAATTAATTTCAGTCCCTTGTAACCCAAATTAAATTATCTGTCCTATTCCGACGACTTTTTCAAGATTTTCATCACCAAAACTTAACTCTTTTTATAAATTCTTCACCTAAAAAAGAATAAATAAAGCTATGCAGCCACAATGTGGCTGCCCATAAAAATATATTTTTATAAAAAGAATAATAATAAATTAATGATCTTATTTATTCAATTTCATTTACATTATTATCCTTTTCTACCTATTTTGATAGATTTTCAATTAAGGGTATAATAGATTAACAGTTATAAGAATAATGATGTTTTTAGGTGAATTAAATATTTTACTGAACCACTAACAAATAAATTGATTTTTATTTAAACCGGAATTATGGCCAGCCACATTATGGCTAAATAGCATCACTCAAAAAGAAATTTCCAACGGAATCGATTTTTGATAAAGAAAATCAAGAAAATATCATCAAAATTAATTGACACGTAAGTCCAAATATCTGGATTTTCCGGCGGAAAAGCAGTATAGTACTACTTATAACGAAAAAGGGACTAAAAGTGCATAATTAATTTGTACAATAATCGTAAATGTTCTCTCGTCACATTTCATTTTCCTTTATTGATTATGAGCATGACCTTTGAATTTGTACGTGTGTTGGGTCTTGTTTTTTCTTTGGATTCTGATGGGAAAATTGATGAAATTAATTAATAGCAGTAAATTATTTGAAGATGTCGTAATATAATATAGGGAAAGTCATAATGAATGGAGAAACCCAACGAGAGACAAACGAGAGAGAGAGAGAGAGAGAGTTGGGAAATGAGAAGAAGAAGAAGAAGAAGAAGCCAAGCAGCTTTTAATTAGGTTTTTCATTACTTCAAAATGTTATTCCATTGAACGTTGTTCCAACTCTTTCTTTTTTCCTTCTTATTTTGATACTTGCCATTCTCCTACGTCTCCCCTTTTGTCTCTTAATTTCTAGAACAAATACATATACATATTTATATAGACACCCTCCACCCTCTCTCTCTCTCTCATGAAATTGAGAACATATATGCATGTGAATATATATGTTTATACCTTTCTTTTTCGAGTGCATGACTTCTTTTATCTATTCTATGATGGAGTGTTCTCATCTTGCTTTGGTGGGAGAGAAAGCTAAAGCAAGAGTCTAAAAAGGTTTAGTTACAAACGAAATCTCATTTTGTTAGTAACAAATTTACAACTATATTCCTCTATTAAGCTAGCAGTGGAATCGGGAGTGAGTATTCTTGAGGTTTTAAATTCGAATCTCATCAACATCTTTTAGGTCTAATTTATCATATCGAATCTTTCCAATGCTAATTATAAACTATTTCATCCCTGACCAAATATAAAGTACCCATTTTTACCCGATATCCATTTCATCATCAATATTTTTTAAGTCGAGTCTGTTATGACTGATTTTTCTGATTTTTCGAATTGGGATTTACAAACTATTACCTCCTTTTCCAAATATAGTGTACCCACCCAATACCCACTTTAAGTAAAGATTACATAATTTTCTCATTGAAAAACCAAAAACTAAAAACTAAATGGCTCTTTATGTACTTGAAAAAAGTTATGGTGCGAAGAATTAGTGTTTTTTTAATAAAAAAAATGTCCTTATCTAATGATTGAATGCCGACAAAAACTTAGGTCGATTGATAACGAGGCGACAAATTACGTGTCAAGCAACGACAGACGGACACGATTATTTTCGACAAGAGTTTACCACATTTTTTATTCGAAAATGATGAATCTATTTATTATACAAAAACGGTAATGGGTTTGGGAGTTTGCTAACACTCAAAATCTACCTAATAATAAAATGGAAAATGATTTTTTCACATAATATCTCTATACCATAATACCCCTATTTTTATTTTTATTTTTATTTTTCATAATTATATTTTATTTTTTGACTAATGTATCCTTATAATATTTTGGATAGAAATAAATCAATTAATAATAACAATCAATCCCTAAAATTATGAAATTCAAATTTAATCAATATCCTTATCCAAAAAATACATATTTATCTCCTTAATTGTAATTTTTTTGAATGTATTTAAAACTTTCTATAATATAATTAAAATTTTATTTTTTTATATTCATGCAAATATGTAAATTCATAGAGGGTAATAAGGTCTATATACAAAATATCATAAATTTTAAAATTATGCAAAAATATAAAATAATACAAAATTACTAATTAAACCCTATTATGGCAAAGACATTATGTCTCAAAATCATAAACCTTTTCTAAAATAACATTAAGCTAAGCAAATCATAGTCCAAAAATGATATAGATACTATTTGTTCCCTTCATAAATTATTTTTAAAAAAAACTTTTCCTCTTCACCTTTTCAAAATTTCCCCCTTGAATAAAAAGAGATCCAAATTTGTCACAAAATCACATCATATATATTTACTCAAATAATGATTTATTGTCACTATAGTCCAAACGCATTATCCGTACAAATGCAAATTTCCAAGAACACTGAAAATCCTTTAATATAAATATAGATATTTATAGATACATAGCGCACACACCGAAATTTCCAACTGATTCACTTTCTTCAAATTCTATCCGATATCCCACTGAAGACTGAGTAAGAGGAGAGAGAGAGAGAGAGAGAGAGAGAGAGAGAGAGAGAGTTAAAAGAAGTGTATTTTCAGTCCGCGTAAAAATCAAGTCTTTTTCTTTGAATTCTGTTATCTCTGTTCTATCTTCTTTTGAGAGCCCTTTTCGCTTATCCCGTGATCAGAATTCGTCAGCCATCAATTTGAACATGCATAGAGAGTTGTACCTCAAAGCATTGGTGTTGTACCTTTTGACATGGATTGCAGCTGCTGCTTACCAGCCTCTCACTATCACCAAAAGCATCTTGAAATCTGGCAGAACCTTCCGCTCCTCTGTGGTTTTCCCCGTCTCCGGAAATGTTTATCCGAAAGGGTACTTCGTTTTCTTGGATTGATTTGGAATTTTGAGAATTTGTCGTATTTGGTTCTGATTTCGATTGTGATTTTGAGGGAATGCGATCCCCAGTTATTTGATGTCTAGTTCTTGAGTATTGATGTTAAATGTTACAAATGCTGATGTTCTGAAATTTAAGGGGATTTTTTTTGGTTGAACTGTGAATTTTTTTGGTGGTTTTGTGATGAATTTTGTTCTTCATGTTTGTGTGCTGAAGGAATTACGTCTGATTTATGGAATCAGTGTGTTTTCATTTACCAATTGCTGATACCAATTTTCTTGAAAAGTTTATAGTAAAATGTTTCTTGAAAAATGGCAAAAATATACAAGTAATTTTTTTTTTCAGGAATCTCTCTTCTTTTCTGTATTTGGATGTCTTGATTGATTGAAATGATCAAACTTTGAAATTGGATCTGCATCAGTTGATGAAACATCTATCTATCTTATCTTTAGAAAGTAGTTTATCTAGTTCTCATTTTCAATTTTGCTGTTGACCTTACATAGGTACTATCATGTAACAATGAATGTGGGGCAGCCTGCCAGACCGTACTTTCTTGATATCGATACTGGCAGTGATCTTACATGGCTTCAGTGTGATGCACCTTGCACGAAATGCACCCCGGTAACCTTATTGCTCGCTGTTTGTTGAGAGTTGAACGGTTTTGAGAATGTGTGCTTTATACTTTGCTCGACATTTTCTCAGGCTCCTCACAGTCTTTACAAACCTAAACGAAACCTCATCGCGTGCATTGACCCTGTGTGTGTCTCGCTTCACGGCCCGGGGAACCATAACTGTCAATCACCTGAGGAGCAGTGTGATTATGAAGTTGATTATGCCGACCATGGTTCATCTTTGGGTGTGATGGTTAAGGACTCGTTTCCTCTTAGATTTACCAATGGTACCATTGTTGCTCCAAAGCTGGCATTTGGGTGAGGGTCTATCATTTTACTTTATGAGCTTAACTCAAGGGTCGTATTTTTTAGGCTAAACACCCAAAAAATATTCTATACTATCAATTATACAATTACTTTCAAATTCTTATCCTAGTCGAACTTGCCTATCTTTTACTAACGAAATTGTTAATTTTTGTTGACTGTACAAAGCCGCTGATGTGGCATCTATGTGGATAATGGTGACACGGATAATGCCATGTCAGTGGTCTTTGCGGTCAGCAGAAATTAATGGTTCTGCTAGTAAAAAGTAGACATAGGTTAGATCAGGACAAATATTTGAAAGTATGGGTATTATAGTATAAGATATTTTTGGGGGTAAGAGTCGATAGTTCATGTCATTTTGGGTAATTTAGCCTTTTTTCTGTTTATTGTGTTGGTTAGGTTATGCCTCCAATTCAGCTACTTTTATCTTGCATGTATCTAGATGTGGATACAACCAAGAAGTTCAAGACACGGCCCATTTACCTTACACGGATGGAGTCCTCGGACTAGGCCTTGGCAAATTGAGCATCTTGGCTCAGCTACGGAACATGGGTTTGATACGAAATGTCGTTGGTCACTGTCTAGGCCGACAAGGTGGAGGGTTTCTCTTCTTTGGAGACGACTTTCTCCCTAATTCAGGGATCATTTGGACACCATTATTGAGCCAATCGTAAGTTTCATTGTCTATAACGATGCAAGCTAATATAATATGCCGATTGCTTACTATCCTCTCGTCGTTATTCAGGAAATACTACTCTTTAGGGCCGGCAAACCTCCAGATTGGTGGTCAAGCTACTAACATTAAGGGCCTTCCCATAGTTTTCGATAGTGGAAGCACTTATACTTACTTCAGCTCTCAAGCATACAACGCTCTGGTTTCTTTGGTGAGTTTTGGTTTGGATGGTTCCATTTTAAGCTCTGCTTATGTGGTCTAACAAAGTTAAATCTTTCCAGATAAAACATAACTTGAATGAAAAGCAACTGAAAGACGCACTCGAGGATAAAAGCCTTCCCATCTGTTGGAAAGGCGCGAAGCCCTTCAAATCGATTCTTGATGCTGCTAACCACTTCAAGCCTTTGGCTCTGAGCTTCACAAATGCCAAAAATGTTCAGCTTCATCTGCCCCCGGAATCTTACCTTGTCATTACAGTGAGTAGCAGCTTGTCTCACATTTCTTTCTAAGCAGTAACAAAGGTTTCTTGGAAGTGCAAAACTCACCCTTTCTTGATTCAGGAACAAGGCAATGTCTGCTTAGGCATTCTCAACGGTGGAGAGGTCGGGTTAGAAAATCTGAATGTGATTGGAGGTAGGAATTCTCAACACATCACATCCCAATGCAGTTAACAATCTGTTTTTCTTGCAATCTGATATGTGAAAACGTTGAATGTGCAGACATTTTTCTGCAAGACAAGCTGGTGATCTATGACAACGAGAGGCAACAAGTGGGATGGGCGCCAGCGAACTGCAACAAGCTTCCAAAGTCCTGACCACTTGCACTCTTTTTGTTTGCTTTCAGCTTTACTAGGCTGGGGGCGGTCTCACTACAATTTCATTGTTTATTTATTTATAAACAGCGTGGATCGCGGAGATTTTGATATGCATAATGCTACTGCCATTGATGGCACCTTGAGAGATATCTGCCTGGAGAGATTCAGATTCTGGAGGCGTTAGGCACATAATTTTTACACAGAGGTGAATCGTAGCAGATATGATGCAGTAACTCTATGCTGTTGGTAGTGTTTAGTAAATATAGAAATCTTTCAATGTTCATAATCTGTAGTAGATGCACAGAACATGGATGAATAACAAAATTATTTGTGTTTTAGAGGAAGATGCTACCATCTTGTATAGCATAATGGTGTTTTGTTTAGGTGTTATACCTTGTACGGCTACGTGTGTGTACTGATGATGTCATTTCTATACATGGTCTAATCAATCGACATGTCTAACTCGAACTAACGGGATCTCAAAAACTCGGGTGTGTGGACTTATGCAAATAATCTTAATTTATCCTTAGACAAGGTTTAATTAAATTCCTAATTATAATTTTAAACCTATGAATCATATTTGTCATTAATATGGAGAATACATCATAATATTTCATTAAACACCACAACCAATATTCATAAAACCATGTTTACAATGTGGTAACAAACTGTTGTATATGTGATTCTGATTAGCTGATATTTCATTAAGAGTCCGTGCATCGCCCGGTGGAACATTAGTAATTATTAAAATTGGAGTAAAATTTTAATGGAATGCAATTTATTAATTGGCGCCAATATTCTCAACACGCCTTTGCATCTCCTCTGCGGTTCTCCTATCTCCAATTCCATCCAATTCCTAGTAAAGAAAGCCGAGGAAAATTTGTTTTACATATTTTCGTAGATGTAGCACCCAATACAAGAAGCTTGACAGCCTCACTGCAAGAACCGCAGCACAGTCCACGGTATTGAGAATTGAGAGTGACTGTGAGAGAGAGAGAGAGTGAGAGTGAGAGTGAGAGAGAGAGTGAGCAAATTGCAGAGGCGAAAAACAGCTGCATCGGACGGCGTCATTTCGACCCTGGGAAGAATGGCGGAGGTGATAGATGTCATGGACATCGACGACGGCAACGGCAACATCAATTCTGCTAAGTCTAACCTCAAGGGTAAGAACGTCGTCGTTTCAGCTGCTCCACCGGACACCAGAGCCACCCCCTGGGTCGAGAAATACCGCCCCCAGTCTCTCGACGACGTCGCCGCCCACCGTGACATTGTTGAGACCAGTAAGTTACGCCTCTTTCCTTCTTCCGCATTTCGCCCAACACTTGGCAGGCTTGATTATGGAAAAACCCCGCCCTTGTTAGACTGTTGATTTTATTGCCTATTTTGCCGATTACTTGTTGAAGAATAATGAATTGCATTTATAATTTGCAGCTGTTGATTTTTCCGTATGTATGAATAGTGTTGGAATTTCATCAAGCAATGCTGTTATTGTTTACAAATTTAAAATTTTCTGCACCTTTTGTTTAGGATTTAAGATTATGGGATGTTTCTCCAGTTCACTTTTGCATCCGGCGTGTTGTTTCAATGTTCCATGTTTGCATTTAGGGGTTTTTATCTCCATTGGTTGTTCTTGTTGTTTAATCGGGTGATTTTAACGGTTTGCTGCACAATTGTGAGTGTGTGCGCACAATTATAAGCTTAATTTCTTGTATGTATTGGTTACTTACCTAGTTTTTTTCTGTGCCAAAGTTGGTAGATTTGCATCTGGGAACAGATTGCCCCATCTGCTGCTGTATGGACCGCCGGGAACAGGGAAGACTTCTACCGTTTTGGCAATGGCTCGGAAACTTTATGGAAACAAGTTGCAAAACATGGTTCTGGAGCTGAATGCATCCGATGATCGTGGTATTGATGTTGTTAGGCAGCAGATTCAGGACTTTGCAAGCACCCAGAGCATCTCTTTTGGGTATCTCTGGCACTCACATGTGCTATTTTGTGCATACCTGTTAATGTTTCTAATCTGTCATTTTGATTAAGATCATTAAGTACACCTACAAAAAGCTACATAATCACTTGGCTGAAGGTTATATTGGGATAAGAAAAGAACAACATATCATGGACTTACATCTGGTTTGTGAAAACAGCTAGGGAGCTTCTGATGCTAAATGTAAAACTTTTTCTACGATCTGGAAAGTTTGCTGTCGACTGGCTTCTAAACTTAGTCCTTGTGTCATTTATTAAGATATTGCATTAGTCATTTTGGATTTCAGAGGTTACTTCAATCAGACATATCTGAGTATCTTGTTTCTTACAGGGGAAAGTCTGCCGTAAAATTGGTTCTACTGGATGAGGCAGATGCCATGACTAAGGATGCACAATTTGCTCTTCGTAGAGGCAAGATTTGTCTTACTTTTCTTGACATTTTTATTCAATTTGATAATAGATTACAAATTTTTTTGCATTATTTGCTTTTCAGTGATTGAGAAATACACCAAAAGCAATAGATTTGCTTTAATTTGCAACAATGTCAATAAAATTATTCCAGCACTGCAATCAAGATGTACACGGTTCCGCTTTGCCCCCCTTGATGCTGTTCATGTCAGAGAGAGGCTCAAACATGTAATTGAATCTGAAGAGTAAGTTTTATTGTTATTTACTTAGTTTTTGATGGTTTGCATCTCTTTCATCTTACTAGACATTAGTATGCAGCTGATGTGGAAATTTTTGAGATTCCTATCAATTTATTTTACACTTCATCTATTCAGGCTTGATGTTCCTGAAAATGGTATGAAAGCTCTTGTACAGCTCAGTAATGGTGATATGAGAAAAGCCTTGAATATTTTACAGGTATCATGCTCGCATAATCTCATTTGTTTTATATATCTCTTCAGCATAGCTTCATCGTCAAGCCAATATCAAGATGGAAATATAGAGTTCATGGATGGTCAATTAGGCTTAATCTTATGTAGCCTTGCCCCCATGAGGACTTTGTTAGCAGCTTCCCCATCTACATGATGAATCATGATGCCCATAAGTCGTCTGCATAATGCTTTTGCTTGGAATTCATAATGCTCAATGTAGACATAGTTCCTTTTTCTCTTTAACCTCATGATAAAATAGTTTTGTCCTTGCTGTTTGTGTGCAGTCAACACATATGGCCTGTCAGCAGATCACAGAAGAAGCTGTTTACTTGTGCACTGGGAACCCTTTGCCTAAAGACATTGAGCAGATTTCCCATTGGCTCTTGAATGAGCCCTTCACAACTAGCAGCAAAAGTAATCTCCACTTAAAATATTGCTATCTAACCATAATTTTCTGACGCGGATCTGCTTATTCTTCTGTTTTGAACATCCAGGAATCTCTGATATGAAGACCAGAAAAGGGTTGGCTTTGGTTGATATTGTGAGAGAAGTTACCATGTATGTGCCCAGATATTTGTTTATTGACCGCATAAATCTCCTTTTCCTTATATCCTACTTCTTGATATCAGGTTTGTTTTTAAGATCAAGATGCCACCAGCTGTCCGCATTCAACTTATTAATGATATGGCTGATATCGAGTATGTATCTTTTCCTTTATGTTTTCATCAGTTCACAGAATTTAGAGCTGGGCTACGAATTGACATTATGTCTTTAAATATACCTCAGTTGCTTCAATAGTCGTCTATTTAGGAAAGAAAACTGGATTTCAATGTGGATATCTTACATCCTTTTTTCATGGGAGTTTTATTAGTTTTGTATCAAGTGCCACTTGTGCTTTGCAGATATCGGTTGAGCATGGCATGCAATGACAAGCTGCAGCTGGGGTCATTAATTGCTGCTTTTACACGAGCCAGAGGTTCAATAGTTGCTGCTACAATATAACGATCATGTCTTCGCGAGTTTCTCTTAGTGTGCTACTCATTTTATGTGCTACCGTACAGTAACAACTCTCTTTTGTAGTTTGATTGATTGTGGTGTATATCTTTGAGAGATGTGAACTTTTTCTTTGATAGGCTGATATCAATTGTCTTGTCTTGACACTTTGTAGCATCCATTTTATCCATTCTATTTTGCAGTCTTAGAAAGTCCAGATCCCAGGGCATCATGCTACACGATTCCCCCCCCCCCCCCTAACTTTAACTGGGAATATCATATTTTGTTACAACATGTGATATTACAAGTAACTTTGCACTTTTAATTTTTAGTAAATTTGTGATGGACCAGCACCCAAGATTCGACAAAAGGAAAAATAGTTCTAGTCCGATCGGATCGTTGCTCAAAAGGTACCCTCGGAGCTCTGTAAGGACTCCGGCTCTCGCTGAAGTTTCTAAAAAAAAGTAACCATAGTTCAACAAGTGCCTCGTTGGGCAATAAAAGCTGAAGATAGTGTTTTAATTGTGAGGGTGACAATGGCGTTCGATACGATACACAAAAATGAAGGTGATGATCGTTGGCCACGTTAACGTCGAGATATCAATGCCTTCTCCCTCTCCTCTGGCCTTCACTCGTCCTGCAAAAAGAAAATCGTGCTGGACTGAAAATACCAGTGCCTCATAACTTTATTTGGTCTCGATCTAACTCCCGATCTTCTTGCCAACCTGATATCGAAAGTGCTCAATTGTTCATCGTTTTTAGGGAATATTGTCGTAAAATACACAAAATCTGGACCCAACCCGACCTGCGCGCAGCATGGGTGCGAGCACACCGGAGAGTTTGTCTATATATATATAGATTGAGCATTCTAGATAAGGCCATGCTGCACCTTAAATGCTAGATGGGACATTTCAAATTTGATGTAAAACTAGCAGAATTCAGGTCAGGATTATCACACTTGGCATTCAAGGCAAAAAAATGGAATGGTGTAGAAATTTACAATATACTCTAAAAGGGTGAAATAGAATGAAGAAATGCTGATTGATGGATGACGACTGGAGAAAGAGTGGACTAATTCAAGAAACAAATAACAGAAATTACAAAACTCATGCATTTCTGCAGGCTATTTGCATTTACATTTACGCGATACTAACGTTACTGATACATGTGTTTCAAAAAAAAAAAAAACGTTACTGATACATAATACTAAGTGCAGCCTCATATTCACCAAATAATACAGGAGGACATTTCCAATTACAGCTGCTATACCACTAAATATTTATATACAAAAAGTTGCATTTTCAACAACTTGATCAAACTGTGGGTTATGGGATGGCTTTCTTCCCACTTACCACAAAACTGGCCAACTTTCTGTCATATTTCATATAGTCTCTTCAAAAGTAGAACATTCTAGGTAGATATTCACAATGGTATAAGATAATTTAGCTTCATTGTGTTTCACCAAGTGTATTGTTCCTTATGCCATGCCTACCTCAAGATTTTGGGCCCTTCGCAAAGCATAGCTCAAAATATTTGCCGCAATTGCCAAGCCTTTACCTCAAATGGTGGGATATGTCGTGCTTAGTCCTCTCATACACACTTTTTACTCGACCCTATTGGACCAGGTTATCTCAAGTTCAAGTGTTCGCTCAGACCCTTCCTTATGGGTAGAGCTGTCTTTATCTTTATGGTGATCATGGTGGTGGCTGTGGCTGTGGCCGAGGCCAAAAAGGCCACCATGCCCTTCCTTATGGGTGGAGCCATCTTTATCTTTGTGGTGATCGTGGTGGTGGCTATGGCCGAGGCTGAAAAGGCCACCGTGCCCGTGCCCGTCTTTATGGCTGGAGCTGTCTTTATCTTTATCTTTATCTTTATCTTTATCTTTATCATGGTGGCCACCCAGGCCGAAAAGGCCACTGTACCCTTCTTTCATACAGCCCTCTTTCTGGTCATGGTGGCTAAGGTTGAAAACGCCACTGTGTACTCCTTCATTCACGATTTTGTCGATTTGAATTGTTACCCTACCGAGAGTACTCTGAGAAAATTGAAAAACGTATAGATTAATAAACAAAAAGAATTTTAACCATGTTTCAAGTTTATTACCGATAAGTAAGATAATTGGTCACCAATATCAAAGCAATATATACAAAGTAGATGTTGTTCTATCTTTATAGTTGCTATTGGGAAGTACATTTGCTTGTTAAATGGTTTGTGCTTAACATGAATCTTTATATTTTGAGGGGCATTATTATGAATCTATTGGCCACATGAGAACATATAGAAGTTCCCTGTTAATATTAACTGAGCCGAAAACTTGTACCTTTCCAAACGTACTTTTGTTTCTGCAGACAATGTGCAACTTTTGCCCCTTAGGTGGCACATCAAAGGCCCATGTAAACACTTCTTTCCATTCCGGTGAGGTGCTATGGTTCACAACCTAAAAGCATAGTCATTTGTAAGCCAACTCTGAATATGAGCAGCTACAGTAAAAAAACACAGCTAATGCATGTATTATATATTACTTAAATAAGATAAAAGAAATACTAGTAACAGAAAATCTTCCCAGATATATAAAGTTCCAAATAAGAACGGAGGGATGCAAACTTATACCAAAGACCAAGAATTTTCCATTTTATGTCCAGTCATAGAATTGATACTCATCTACATCATTTAAGCATAACAAACTCAGGGTGGCAATAAATTGGAAAATAAATTATTCAATACCTTAGTACGCCTAGGAGGGCCATGGCCTATTGTCAATCGGCAAAAAGCATGGGTACCTCCCAAAACCTGTCTCAAATTGTTAGCTCGGTTAATGGTGACTGTTAAGCAACCAGGTAAGCTACTCAATAAGCTTTCTACTCTTTCTTGAAAACTCGGTGGACAACTTTTCATAAGCTTTTGTAAAACAGGGATGGCTTCCGCTGCAACCATAGCCTTGGATTTTGACACATCTAGTGGCATGGTTGACCATGAATGTTTAAGCAAGCACAAGGTAGTCAACGTTATATCCTGAGCAGCCTCGCTCCCAGACCTCAGTGATGTGACCAATTGGGGTATACACAGTGTTGCAGCTTCAGAAATATGAAGCTTTTGAAAATTTGAAAAGATAACAAGTATTGTCCTCAA
>JAYDZE010547679.1:0-13851 GCA_034509125.1 Monilaria moniliformis | reverse complement strand
AAACCGAACCAAATTTTAAATTTCGGTTTGGTTCGGTTCGGATATTCGGATTTCGGGTATTTTGCTCACCCCTAGAACTTAGACATGTATTTTGAGTTTTTAGTTGAGGGCCTCACTCGTGAGGCTTGTTGCCGTTGGATACACATTTCCTTGTTTCATGACCATTATTTCATTTTATCTGAAAAATCAAATACAGAAAGCTCATCGATTCCGTATTACATAAATTATTGAAAAAAAAAAGCTTCCAAAATTGTTCTTCAGCGTATGTTTACGTTAGTTGGACCAACTAATTTGGTTCTAGGTTAATTATATCGGATTTTCGGGCTATTCGATAATGTGAATATAAAAAATTTGGGTTAAAAATTTCAACTCTAATTTGATAATGTGAATATAAAAAATTTGGGTTAAAATTTTCAACTCTAATTCTAAGCGTCGGCTTTCGGTTGGGTTAGTCAGTTGGGTCAAAAGTTTATGAATTTTCTTTACATGTATAAATTTCATTGATAAGCCTACTTTTGTATTGATCAAATAAGTAATGTTAAAATACACAATTTTGTATTAGATGCAAAAATATATGTCATTTCAACTTCCAACTTGCATGTTGCATAATAACTAGCTTTGTGAGAGGCAAGGGCCACACATTTTCCTAAATAAACACATTTTCTTATTTTCACATCAACAATTTCATATTGAGCATAAGAGTCAAAATACTTGAAAACGAACATGAGAAGTATAACTTCAGGATTAAAAAAGAACATATATCACAAGTATTTACAATAAGACTTCATCGTCAAATTCAGAAATAAAATAATTAAGTCTGGCAACTATTTAGAAATGAAATTTTGATCGTGCAGGTCAATCCACTCGAATTTTAGGTAGCCATATTTATTTTTTAGTTTACAAATTTTTTATTGTAATTCTTTTTTTTTTTTTTGTTTAGTCAAATTAACTTGCCAATTTTGAGCTGAATTGACATTACTATTTATTAGGATTATATGTTCTTATTATAATATTTTTTGATAATAAATTGAAAACACCTTCTCTTTATTCAAAAGGAGGGTTCGGTTGTATCTGTCAATACACATGTACGAAATAAATGATACTTTTGAGATATCATTTGCGGCGATTAATCGACTATATATAAATTATATTAATAAATACGAATAATAAAAAATTAGAAATAAAGGAAATATCACTAAAATTTAATGTTCAACTGCCTCACCAAATCACGCTGAAAAGAAAGGTTCCTCATAATTGCATCTTATTACTCAAAAATATATACAGATATTTAGTTAGTAGAGTATGTATCTCACCAAGACCAAATATTTATTGAAATAAGATAATGAATATTTATTTTTTATTTTTTTATAAATAAAGAATATTGTAAAAGTAAACTATAAAGATAAATATTTAGAAATATAAAATTGCATACTCTTTGTTAACGTCTAATAAAACAATTGTTGCACACTATTTGTGGACAGAAAAAATAGATATTTTTAGCTTTGAGTGGATAGACAAACCTCATCCACATTTTCTTTTTTCTTCTTTTTATATTATCGAACTATAACCTAGTTTCTCCTTCATAAATAAATAAATAATAAATATTATAACCTAGTTTCGAAGTAAGTTTCTTTTACAATACTTTTCTAAATAAATATATCGAGATAATGATAAAAAAAGGGATGACAATTACGCGCCTTCATTTCAGTTAAGGGGCAAATTTAAGGTCATTAATTAATATGAACCAAGAATTTATGATTGTGAAGCCAACATTTATATTAAACTTAGACATTTGTAAATCATACAAAAGTTGAATAAAAAAGTCATCTTTATGATTTGATATGTCCCATATATTATTCATTTTATTTTAATTTAAAAATTTATCAGCTCCTTTTATTGTGTGTTCATATTTATAATGTGAATATGTTGCATTTTTAGTTTTACAAAACACAAAATACTCATTCTGTCCGGCAATAGATGTCCCATTTGGGAACGACACGGGTTTAAAAAAATATATAGTAATGTAGGTGGAAAAAATTAGTGAAATTTGGATCCCACTTTTATATATTAATTTTATAATTGAACGTAAGTGGAATAAGTTAGTGAATTGTGAAACTCATTTACCAAAATAGGAAAAGTCAAATGAAACATGTAACAGCGGACATCTCGAAATAACAAAATGAGACTTTTGCCGGCGGACGGAGGGAGTATCAATAATATGAATTTAGGAAACGAAGTATCAATATTAACATGATATTAGTGAAAGGAAAGTAGTTTTTAATTAGTAAACAATCATAGAAGATTGTCATTTTCTAGTTTTCAAACAAAATCTATTAAAATTATTTGAAAATATAACTTTCTAAATAAAAAACGAAAAGTAAAACGTATAAATACTGATATCGATTTGCCAATGGTCAAGGCCATTTCATATCGAAATAATATTAACTTTTCCGCATATAAAATTTAATGCTGTCGAATGAAAATTAAGGTATTAAAAGACAAATTCCTCTCTAAGTCAATCAATAATTCATTATTATATGACCTAATTAATATCTCACTAATCAACGTTTAATCAATTGACACGTCTCAACAAAATTTGAAAAAAAATGATACTCCTCCATCCACTATAAATTGTTCCATTTGGATTCGGCATATGTTTTAAAAAATTGTTTGACTTTGTTAATAAATATGAATGAAAGTAGGTGGAAAAGTTAATGGAATATGAGTCTCAGTTTTATATATTAATTTTATAATAAAATGCGAGTGTAATTAGTTAATAGAGTGTGAGACTCATTTAGCAAAAATAGTATTAGCGAAATGAGATATTTTATTGTGGATGTTCATTTTTGGCAAAACGAAACATTTTATGGTAGACGAAGAGAGTAATACATCAATTGGTAAAGATTTAATAGACATCCCAATTTATATTACTAGTCTTTACTCAAATACAACTAATTTGTGCATTAATAGGAGGTATTAGGGCCATAATTTCTTGCTAACAACTTCAGAAAATTTGTTAAAATATTTCATATAAGTTGTCCCAATTAACGAAATGTACCTATAACGCATTTACATAGATAATAATTAGGGATTTCTCGTCCATGAAAAAGTCTATAATGCTAAAGCCACCATAATTCATATTCTGACATAACATTATTTATTTCATCCGATGATTGTACCATACAATTTAGGATAGTACAAAGAATAATCAGATGTGTGAAAACTCACGTAATTAAATTGGTGAATACAAAATTCCTTCTGTCAAAAGAGAAAAAAAAAAGTTAGTAAAATTTTTTTGGATCCCATTATTATAACATTTCAATGGCTGAGCCACCGAAAGTCTGACGAAAAAATTGACAGTATAAAAAAACAATCTAAATAATGAACTTCAAATACCCTCGATCAATTTTGAGTTTTGACGTCAGATGAGTGTCTTAATTCCAATTTCTAACCCTAAGCAAGAAATTAGAAAAGCAAGAAATTAGAAAGAGATGAATTTACTATAAAATAGAAAAACTAAGACATTAGGCATGACATGTTTTAAAATTTGGGTTTGATTTGTGTCATAGATTTTGATTTGAAAAGCAATTATATATATATCTCTCTCTCCCCCTCTCTCTCTCTCTCTCTCTCTCTCTCTCTCTCTCACACACACACACACACACACACACACATATATATATATATTAACCATAACATAAAAGAATTTAGTTGCATGGACAAATTAATTAATACATGATGATGGAAGTAATATGTGGCTAGCCCAAATTAATATGGAGGATGAAAGTGGAACAACATACATGTGGGAGTTGTAAAAAGTATTTAAGCTTAGCAACCTTAATTAGTTGAAATATCTTTTTCTTCAACCACTTTTAGTGCAAACACATGCAAAATAATTCACGTTTTTCAATAACCCATGCAACCTTAATTTAGGATTGTGGATCTTAATCCATTAATAAACAAAATTTGCTTATAGATACAACCAATTAAGAAGAAAAATTATTGAAATTAACCTCATATTTTCGACCAAATTTATTGATAATTAAAGAGAAAATTTTGTTTTTGTGAGGAATTAAAGAGACAATTGTTCAAGCACATTTTTTTTTTTACAATTAAAGAAAATCTTGTACATCTGATATTGCTCACTACATCATTACATATTGTAGCTACCATCATTTGTACTTATATGCACGATACAATTAAACCTTGAAAAAGTAATCATAGTAATTATTTAATGTACATTATGACTCAAACTATTAACAAAATTTGGTGGGAAAATGTAAAAATTTAAGTTGATTCATGTGAATTGCCGATATAAAGAAAAAGAAAAGCCTTATAAATGAGGGTTTTTCCTTTTCTTTTCTTTTCTTTTCTGCTTCCCAACTGTTTCAATTCCAAAAAATATAAATAAAAAATTGCTGTTAATAATAATAAAAGAAATGGACAAAAATGCTGTCAATTCATCAATGTCATAATATATCCACAACTCATCAGCCCCCCACCTTCTTCAAAAAATAAAAAATACAAAATATTTTTTATAATTAGGTGAGAAAATGGAGGTAATTAAGTTGGTTAAGAGAGATACAGAAAGCAGTTGAAGTCTCATTAAATGATGATAATGGCTTCTGCTAGCTGAGGCCCTGCATGTGGTCACATTCTCATGCTATATAGCTGTTTTTGTTACTTACCAATTAAATTAAATTTACCTAAGCACAATTATAGTCTTATATGAAATCAGACATCAACGTACCCTAATTCTTTACACCAGCATACGAACTCGTCACGACGCTACTACTATAAACTTCTATATACTAATTTAGTGATATAATAAACGACAACATATATAGATGATTAATTCAAATTACTTCTTGAAATTATTTTTATTCCTTTTGAATTTTTGTAGGTTGCTTTATGCTTTTATTTGGAGTCATGATCAATGGGACCTAACCTCATGTGATGTCATTAAAGATTACTGTCGGTTTGATTTACTTAACCAAAAACTACTTCTCCAAAATAATAATCACTACTCCAAACATGTGTATATATACATTGTGATCTGTGCTTCATTTTCATTCAAGAATCAAGAGCCATTTGGATCATTTGGTTCAATATTTTATGGGCAGCTTTTAAATATTTGTGGGTTTATTTTAATCTATTTATTTCAGTTGAGAGAGGTCCCAAAAAATGGGGGTTCATTCCCTATGTCAGAGCTTCTTGCTCTTGTCTTTGTTGTTTGGTGCAGTGAGTTTGTGTAGTGCTGATGACAAGACTTTTGAGGTTGTCGGAAGCACAGAGTGTGCTGATTGCCACCAAAATAACTTCAAGACTTCTCAGGCGTTTTCAGGTCTCTCTCTCTCATGAAATGTGTGTGTGGATGTGTGTGTTTTTATTTCTTTACGAACTAGCCATGCAATGTGTAGTCTTTGTGTCATGGAGTTAGGTTGGTGGAAGGGAAAAAAAATCCCATGTTTTTTTTATAAGTTGAAGTTGATAAGTTCGTAATTGAGATAGATAATTGATTCAGTTCGATACATAGAAAAAGTTGATATCTTATTACTTTATGAATTTTATTTATACTTGACCCAATTATATTTTATTGAATCAAAGTTACTTTAAATGATTGATATATGTGGCAATTTGGAAGAAAGAATTTTAAAATTTTGTGTAAATTATGTATATTTGACTTGTCGGGTGGATTTATACGTAGGTCTTCACGTGACAATTGACTGCAAGCTCAAAAACGGCGACACCAAACGGTTCGGAGCCGGCGAGCTCGACGACCAGGGCAAGTTCAAGGTCTCACTCACCCAAAAACTCAATGATGAATGCTACGCGCAGCTCCACAGCGCCGCTGCCGTCCCCTGCCCCGCCCACGATGGCATCGAGGCCTCGAAGATTGTTCTCAAGTCCGAGACCGACGGGAAGACTACCTTTGCCCCGACGAAGAACCTCCAATTCTCGGCCACATTGTGCTCATCCAAGACCTTTTGGCCCTACTTGAAGCACCCTCCCCTCCCTCCCCACCCATGGTTCAAACACCTCCCCAAGCCCACCCTACCACCCTTCGGCCACTCCTGGCCACCTCTGCCACCGCTCTACAAGCCCCCCGTAGCCAAGCCACTCCCACCACCGGTTCCTGTCTACAAGCCTACGCCAAAACCACCCGTTGTTAAGCCTCTTCCACCACCAGTTCCCATCTACAAACCTAAACCTAAACCACCAGTGGTGAAGCCTCTTCCACCACCAGTCCCAACCTACAAGCCCAAGCCTAAGCCCAAACCACCAGTCTACAAGCCTAAGCCCAAACCACCAGTCTACAAGCCTAAGCCCAAACCACCAGTCTACAAGCCTCAGCCAAAACCACCAGTCTACAAGCCTAAGCCCAAACCACCAGTCTACAAGCCTAAGCCCAAACCACCAGTCTACAAACCTAAGCCCAAACCACCCGTGGTCAAGCCCCCAGTTTACAAGCCCGAACCCAAACCCCCGGTGGTCAAGCCCTGCCCGCCAACTGTGGTGAAGCCACTCCCACCACCGGTGCCCGTGTACAAGCCCCCGTTGCCACCACCCATCACGAAGAAGCCATGCCCGCCTCTCCCGAAGCTCCCTCCTCTGCCTAAGCTGCCTCCGAAGTACTTCCACCACCCGAAATTCGGGCACTTCCCACCACTCCCTCCAAGCATCCCTCATCCTTGATCATTTTCAAGAAAGCAAAAGTGTAATTAGTATTGCATTTCAGCAAGTTGTTATGTCTAAGCTGTCAAATAAAAAAAGTGTTCTTTATTTTTCAGGTAACTATAAGGGAGAAAATGTGTTTGAGATTAAAGAAAATGTGAGTGATAGATCATAGGAAGCACATCATTGATGAGATTTTATTGGGTTTCACTTTGTATTTGTTTGATTTGGTTTAATATCAGATGTTTGTGTATTTTCCAATTTGCAGCCTCCATTTTCTTACAAGAATTTGATTTTCTTTCGTTATTTAAGTAGTATAGCTGCATCACAGAAAGAACTCATGAAAGTTGGAACTGTTA
Source organism: Monilaria moniliformis (assembly GCA_034509125.1). NCBI lineage: Eukaryota > Viridiplantae > Streptophyta > Magnoliopsida > Caryophyllales > Aizoaceae > Monilaria > Monilaria moniliformis. The sequence goes on along the minus strand of JAYDZE010547679.1, from coordinate 6,817 downwards.
CTTTACTTTTCACAGATTTAACACTAATGAGGCAATGTGCAACCATAACAGCCATAAATTTCTAACTATGTAATTTGTTAGATATTTCAAGATTTTTGATCAAGAAATGACAAACAACATTGCTATAACTCAGAATCCTCTTTCTGATAAATAGGGGTGAGCATTCGGTTTTCAGTTCGGTTTTTTGTCCAAACCGAACCGAACCGAAAAACCAATTTTTTTTAAAAAAATCAAAACCGAACCGAACCGAATTACCCAAAAAATCGAACCCGAAAAACCGAAATCCGAACCGAAAAAATCGAAATATCATAAAATTATCCGAAAAACAGAAATAAATAACGAAAAATCGAAAATCCAAAAATCCAAAAAATATATGCATATATATTTAATATATGCATATAATTATACATAAATATATATATTTTATATATATACATATACATATACATATATTTAGTTATTCTTATATTATTAATATATATTATATAATATTAAATATAAATTTGATTTTTCGGTTTATAGTATATCCGAACCGAACTGAACCGAAAAACCGAAATTTGTGAAAAATCAAAACCGAACCGAACCAAAATCCGAAAAAAATCGAACCAAATTTTAAATTTCGGTTTGGTTTGGTTCGGATATTCGGATTTCGGGTATTTTGCTCACCCTTAGGTGAACGGAGGAAGTAATAGATTAGTTTTGAAATATGATATTTGATTTATATATTTATTTTGATATAATATGGTAGTATCTCTTTTTCATCTGCGACCTTATTTTCATTTCATTTTTGAGTTGGATGAGAAAAAATAGAGCATCAAAAAGTTTAATACTCCGAACATAGAAAATATTTAATTATATGTTATGAATCATTATATGTAAAAAATAAATTAATTACAAAACAATCAAATATTGGAAACTCTTAAATTAGAAAAAACGAAACCTACCAATCAAGTCGGTTCGACCATCTCAGTCTTGGCCCGGCTCATCTAAGACCCAGCCCGAACAATCCAGTTAGGCCCGCCCCATCTCAAGCCCAATTTGATTGGTACATCTCAAGCTCGGCCCAGCCTTTCCCAAGCCTATTGTCAATATATATGGTCTTGAGCGAGGTCAAGCCCAATTATAAGCAAAAGAGCCCGACCCAAGCCCAACCACTCCAAACACGGCCTTGGGCCGAGCCGAGCCTCAATCCTGGTAGACTTGCCTAGGCTTAACCACTCAGGTCCGGTTTTGACCAGTTGACACCTCTATCACAATCTCATACAAAAGATGTGATAGCTCAAAAGAATATCCCTAAATGGACGAGGAATGTAGAGTTTAAAGGAATGAGCTATGTCGTCCGTGGTTATATGATTGGAAGAAGTTCATGGTTAACCAATCTCAAAGCTCAACAAAGAAGAAGTTCACAGTCTCCACCATATATACAATGTGATAACTACTTTACGTCTTTAAATTTAATAAAAGATAAATTATATATATATATTATATATTTAATGAATTCATATCAAACAATAACATAAATTATATATGTTATGAATCCTATCTAAAAACTAAATTAAATACAATTTTAAAATGAAACTATCAAACATAGAAACTCTTAAATCAGAAAAACAAAATCCATCAATCAGACAGTCTCGGCCCGGTTCATCTAAGGCCCAACCCGAACAATTCAGTTAGGTCAGATCCATCTATGGCTCAGCACAATATTTAGTTTGGCTAGTTCACTATTATAATATAATTCATATTAATATGTATATATTTAATTGATAGGTATATAATACTATTCATATAAATGTATACCGCATAAATTAGATTATTGTTTGTGCCTTTTTAATTAGGTTTGGTATAGCCAGTAGGAATATATAATTTTTTCAGTCTCAAATCAGACTTTTAGTATACAAAGTTCATTCAATGTTTGATTTATGACTTTTTTGGGATTTTATTGAGACCAATAATCAAATATTGTTACAATTTTATATATTTTATAAATTTAAACACGTTTGAGAAATTAGTGAGTATTATTACATGGTTTAAGATGAGAATGAGTAGTAGTATATTTTTTAATAGGGTTTGGAACGAGTACAAGTATAAAATTTGAAAACGAATTTGATTCCCTAAGTATAATTAGCGGGTATTACTAGACGAGTTTTGGATGCGGACGAATAGTAAATCACTTCTTAAGTAGGTTTGATAGAAAATGTATAGATATATAAATTATTCAATTTCAAGTCGAACTTTTAGTAGTCTTAACATATTGAATCTAATACTATTAGCTAATCATTGGGCTATAGACGATACTATGAAGTTTAAAGTGGTTAGTCAAGCTCTAGATGAGATGATATTCACAAGACGAGATTATGTTCAAAAGTCAACTATGGTCTCACAAGTTTCAGACAAGATGATTCTCACAAATCACAAGTCAATATTGGTATTTCAAGCTCTAGATGACGAGATGGTGCTCAAAAGTTAGTTATAATCTTCTAAGTTTTAGATGAGACAATGCTCACAAGTTTGTTATGATTTTTTAAGCTCGATGATGTTTAAAAGTCAGTCATGGTCTTCAATCTTGAGCTGGTGTTGCTCAGAAGTCTGATACTAAGAATTTAGATGTGGTATTTCAAAATCCAGACGAAATGATACTCAAAAGTCTGACATTCAAAAGTCAGATGTTTTCTTCCGAGCTCCAAATAATATGGTCTCTTACAAGACCTAGATGAGATGATGCTCAGAAATATAGTCCTAAATTGTTTCTTATTCGTCAATTTGAAAAAATTGTACTAAATCAATAAATATTTTCTACATACGATTAACAGCAAATGTTGAACATCAATCCTCTATATCTATGCCGAATTTACATATATTTTTTTCTTATTTTTCTAAAAATTTTATTTTCCCATCAGCTTTTTTTTGAAACTTTATCGAATGAAAATTTATATAAATATGTATTTATATTCTACCAACAATAAATAAATATTTCATTGATGACAATATTGAAATTAATATAATTTAAATTATATATATATTAAATTAATTAAGAAAATAATTTATATAAAAATTATTTCATATATCATATTTATTTATAAATTAATTAGAAATCATAACGTAAACTGATTTTCTCTCAAATTTCGACGGGTTACATTCTAATTAATATAAAAAGAATATATACTTATTTGTGAAGGGCACACTCCATGCACTTGGAAAGTGCTGTCACAAAGTGGAAATGCTACGTGTTTTATACCAATAAGTGAGGGTAGTTGGACACCAACTATTATCACTTTTGTGATAGCACTTACTGATAAACAGTTGTTTTTCGGGCACATTACTCACTAATACACAGTTGATGACATGCAATCAACGCGGACTCCAATAACCCCCGGGCTGACGAAAACCCAAACCCCATATAATATACTACTACTATATATACAAGAATTGATAAAATAAAAATCATTTTTACTAAGTATAGATTAATTTAATTCATAGATTTTGATTAGTGGATGATCATCATGATTTATTTTGAACGGAATGCTTTGCACATATAATAATATTTATTCTATAATAATGGTTTTCTATACTTAGACAACATCACTTTTATATATTAATAATATTGTATTCATAATTAATATAATAAGGTTAATTTTAACCATAACCCAACTCTCTATATATAAATAATATAGGAACGAATTTTTCTAAATTAACTAGAAACCAAACTAAATAATTGATTTTGTTATGATTTAGGATTATTATAAAATAATTTATAAGCAAATGAATACCCCTCTGTGTTTTTTGTTTTAGAAAGCCTTCGATACATGTCATATGCAGTGGCGGATCTAGAACTGGCAAATGGAGGGGACGAAATTAGTTGCAGTAAACTAAATTTTTCAGTCATCTTCTTTTTTTGACGGGCCGACAACTAACGAAGGGGGCGACCATGGTGGTTTTCCGGCCAGGGTATTGGGAAATTGCCCGTCGCGGTGGAGGGGGGTCAGCCGCCCCCTGTATCCGCAGCTAGTCGTATGTATATGCATATAAATAATACAATGTCTAATTTATATTTGGATCTATACATTATCTAAGGACGGGGATTCATATGATTTGGTTCATATATATATATATATATATGTATATATATAAGATTATATAGTATCCAAATCTTAGATACTATGTAATAATCAATCTCATAGATTCTATGGTCCAATTTTTTTCCGCATTTTTAAAGTTGTTTGGGGCTGATTTCAGTGTAATAAGGATATAATCGTAATTCAATTTGTTATAAGATTAAAAAACATGCATATTGTTAAATAGAATACTATATGTAATTGAACATATAATTACATACGGTTATAATCAAATATGTATACGAGTTTCGGACTTTGTTCTCTTGTATATGGGTATTGATTTTTTTATAGCTCCACAATTTGAAAGAAATCAATGAAATTAGCAAGAAATAAAGAAAATTATCAACAGAGATTGACTTGGCCGGCTTTTGAATGAGAACAAGGGTGTGATATGAATGAGAGAAAAAAATAAATGTGTGACAATGAGAGACTTCATTTTTATGTCTTAACGAATGTTGGATTATGTTTGAATGTATGCAGTTTTCTGTTTGAAAGCATGCATGTTTCTGTTTGCAAGTATGCATGTGTATGTTATATCGTATGCAAGTTTGTGTCATATGGCATGCACAGTTTTCAACTTGAGATCCGACTCTCAAATCCTCTTTCGTCCATTCAATTAACTCCGGCGAGTATTGTTGACCACACAGAAACCACCACCTATATCCACTATCACCATCTCTCTAATTAGATTGACGGTATCTAAGAATGACCTATTATTTCAAAAGCCACAAGCTACAACTCCAGATTCAATATTATTTTTTGAGAATTAAGCTAAGTGTCTGCTTGCATGCATATGCATTTTTCATGTGGAGGATTGTTGGAAAAGTTGGTTTTGAAATTGTAGGGTTCTTAACACGTGGAGTTTTGAGTATGTGGGGTTCTTAATCAAAGCGGCGGTTATACGATCAATTCTATGTGAACTAAATCGAGTTTACCTATATTACAAGTAGTTGACCGTAGCATATTCTCAAAACCAATATTTGGTGAGTGAAAAATGATATGCTAAAGTTTTATGTGGTAGGGCTTGATAATTATTTTGGATTTGATTATTTTTGTTGAACCTAGACAAATTCTCTTGGCTTGGGCGAGACTCTTGGCCTTTCGTCTGCTTGTAACCTCCAAAGGCTTAATGGAGAGCCTTTATGGTCGAGCCTCTACAAGTCTCCTTTTGGTGCTATTTATAGGGGTGAGTTTTGAGAGGTAGAAACACACTTCGGAGCACGCATTCTCTCTCAAAACTTACGAGCTCTACATATACGCATATCATCACTTAGCAATTTTAGAAGCATTGTCAGCTTAATTCTCATAACTCCGTCAAATTCGCTGGTGCCTAGCGGGTTTGATGTGTTTCTACATGCTTGTAGGAAGTCGTTTTACCTTTATGAATAGTACGTCAATCTATGAGCATCAACATGAGCGTAATTTATCTTGTGGAAAGAAGGTTATCCTCATGAGCGTAATTTATCTTGTGGAAAGAAGGTTATCCTCGACTCGACTTAATAGTTAGTTGTTTCGTTTCTTTCCTTTATATTTCCTAGTTCCGTTCCTTTTCCTCAATTGCAATAATTAGATTACCGATTGTTCACGGCTTGGATTTTCACATTTTTCTAACAACTATCACAAATTAATAGCCTAACATGTTAATTGCATTTTGTGACAGGAACTCGAGTTTTAGACTCACTCAATCCCCCGGCCGCTGTCCGTGGTTACTATAGTCTCTTTTCATTTCCTGATAACTTTTATTATGTATTTTTTTGGGGGGAACTTTTATTCTCTAACCGACATTTCCAATTTACTGTGGTTTCAATTAATTTTTATTTAAATTAGCCGGTCGACATAAAATAATAAAATCTTGCATGCGCACACATTTATACATAGGGAGAGTGGTTCAAATAATTTTTTCTTTACTCTATTAATTAACTAAAAGTTAATCTGCACAATTACTTTTGTGTCGTTTACACTTATCGTAAAAGAACCATTATGAAAACAAAGGAATTATTATATTATATAAAGAAACATTATTATTAAAAAGTACTTATATAATACTCCATCCATATACAGATAATTTTGCTTGAAAAACAAAACAAACCACATCTCAATTTCCATACTTTCATACAATATCCCTTAATCTTAGGAAACATTCACTTACATGATTAAGTAATTACTTAAATTATCCTATTAGGTAATTTGTGAAAATTAGTCCAATATTCCACTTTCAAATTCTCACCCTCAATCTCTAAGGGCTTGTTTGTTTGTCAGGAAAATAATGTTGTTGGGGAATATGATTTCTAGGAATCATATTCCTAGGAATATAATTCCTAGGAATATAATTCCTGATAGATTACTTATCATGTGTTTAAAAATGAACTTATATTGTTAATTAAATTCAATTAACTAATAGACTTAATAATTAAAGTATAATTTTTTAATTAAATTATTAATTAAGAATATAATAATTATAATAATAATAATAATAATAATAATGATAATAATAATAATAATAATAGCTACTACAACATAAACTATGATGTATAATTTTAATAATTGCATAAAGATTTGCTTAATAAGTTATTATTTGAGAACTTAATTAATAATAGTAATAACAATAATAAATAAGAATAAATAAATAATAAATAATAATAATAATAATAATAATAATAATAATAATAATAATTATTATTATTATTATTATTATTATTATT
>JAYDZE010547668.1:0-13853 GCA_034509125.1 Monilaria moniliformis | reverse complement strand
ACACACACACACACACACACACACACACACACACACACACACACACACACACACACATATATATATATATATATATAATGTGGAATATTTCGATTTAGAGTCGGTGTTGTTGTACAGATGTGATCGACCGCTTGAATGTGCTTCGCGGGAAAGGCATGGCGTTCATGTATTCCTGGTCTTGCAAAAGGAGCTACAAAAATGGTTATGTATGGCAGGATTTGTCGGAGAATGATCTCATTTTCCCGGCGCACGGCCACGACTACATTCTCAAAGGATCGGAGCTACCCGCGGAGAACGCATTCCTCGACGTCGGATCTCCGCGGCCGGACAGCCAAACAGCAGGAGACGGCGGTCCCCACACACGGCGGCGCAACCATTCGTGCAGCTCCATCGACTTCGAGTACAGCGTCTACAATCGCGAGTCCTCCGGCAAAACAGCTGCCGCCGCCGACGTCTCAACACAGACAGACGACAAGTGCCGGCGCCGCAGCGGCGCACAGCCGTCCGATATAGCGGAGGAGGACAGCGACTTGGAGATCGAGATCTCGCCACCGCCGTCCGATTCGAGCCCCGAGACTCTGGGCACCTTGATGAAAGCCGACGGGCAGGTGAGGCTCCGGTGCGAAACAGGCAGCCATCGCCATCATCACATCCAGCGATGTCGATCGTCAGTGTTGCTGATGCAGTTGATCTCGTGCGGTTCGATGCCGTTCAAGGACTGTGGGGCCGGGGGCGGGCAGGATGTGGTCGGCGGGCAGCACAAGATGAGGGCGCCACGTGGCGCGGGAACCGCAGGGGGCAAACCGGAGGAGAAGGAGTATTTCAGCGGGAGCTTAGTGGAGACAAAGAAACGGGAATTTCCTGCTCTCAAACGCTCCAATTCTTACAATGCGGACCGGTGAGTTCCTTGTTTTTGCACCCTGTAAAATTACAAACAAATAATTATTACATATTAAAATATATTCTCTTCGCCAGCGATAAAATATCTCATCTACCAAAAAAATATAACCACTATTAACTATTTCACTAATTCATTTAACTCACATTTTATTAACTCAGTTTGCCAAATAAGATATTTTATCGTGGACGGAGGTCGGGACATCGTATCCTTTGGTTTATTACAGCTGTGTGCAGTAATATCACATGATACTTTCTGCTGTTTCTACGATAAGGGCATTAAAATTTTAGAGGAATTTAGTTTTTTATATATTATTACATAATTATGGAATAATTAAAATACCCATTAAAACTATTGGCCGTTGTAAATAATTTGATTTTTTGTGAATAATGAATGGGGCATTTATTGCAAGTAATAATTTATTTAGGGAATCTTATGAAATAGTTGGGTTGAACTGTCCGATTTGAATGTAAATTTCAATATTTTGTAAATTGTGTACAATTGAATCCTCCTGCTACGATTGCAGGACCCTAAATTTGGAACTTGCAGAGAAAGAGATCGAAAAGCTGAAAGCGAAATGCATACCAACAAAAACCAAGGCACACCCGTCCACCAGAAAAAACGTCAGTATTAGACACACTATGTGATAATGTGAGTTGGCGTGTCTAATCAATAGTTTTATGACAAGAGGAATTATAGTGGGCCCACATCCACGTACAAACTAAAATTGACGTTCCACTTAGCAAAAAATTATTGGTTAGACACATCAATTCACATTGTCACGTGGTATATCTAGAACATAGAAGTTTTTCTCTTAATATTAAGGTAGGTAGTAAAATTATTGGTGTCATTTTCCATATTCACCACCAGATTCTAGTTTTGTATTTTGCACACTACGTTATAGTGGAAGCCATCATGCAATATCTAGAGAGAGAGAGAGAGGGTGAAGAGATTGTTTGTTGGGGACATCTCAATTATCTTGTACTAGCATGGTTATGTGATAAGGGTTAACTAATAATAATCGCACGCTGGTTTAAAATTATTCATTTGTTAATTTGTACTTGAGCAATTATTGTATTGAAGGTGATTAATTTGATGGTATATATTCCGTGGCGGGTGTAGGGGGTCGGGAGGGGTGGTCGAACCCCAAAGGTTAATTTTTTGTTATGGTCGCCGTAAAACCATCATAGTCGCCGCCGGCATGCACTGCTTACATCATCAATTTTTGAAACCTTGAAATTAAATCAAAACCCTCCCCACCCTTCCAATCTCGTTGCCTATCTCTACTGCTCGGACGAGCTTGCAACCGCCGTTGGACAAACGTCGTCGCCTCGTCGCCGTCGGGCGTGAAGAAGGGGGAGGCTACGCGCGACAGGGAGGGTCGACGTGAGGAAGTGGGTGTTGGTTGATGTAAAAGGGGTTGGGCGAGGCGAGAGGTGGTGGTGGTTGGCAATTAGCCGAAGGGGTCAGTCAGAGAAGAAAGGGGGGGAACGGGGGAGAGGGGGTAGGGTAGTTATTTTGTTTAAAGTTTAATATTTTATTTAGTTTTATTATTTTTCTTTTTCTTTTCCAAATTTTTAATTATATTTATTTAATTTTATTTTTTCTTTTATTTTATTACAATTTTATTAAGGACCAAATAGTCTATTTAAATAAAATATTATTAAAATTAATATATTTTTTTAATCATTTTGCACAAACTCGAGCAAAACATTCGTCGTAAAAGGTGTCAATCGTTTTGTCCAAATATCATCGGTACTTCATATGAATAATTAGTTTAGGTTAGTGGTATTGATTGGAATTACTTAAATCTTTTTCATATAAGGTAGAACCAGTGGAGAACACATTAAGAGAGAGGTGAAGGGGCTCAAGCCCCTACGAAAACTTTTTTTTTTTATTTTTTTTCTACTTTAAAAATTAAAAAAATTATCGAAAATTGTCTTCAGTCCTTACCGAATCGGTGTCTCTTAAGACCAAAATTTCAGAAATTTGAGGATAGGAAGTGGCTGAAATTGCAGAGAAAAAGAAAAAAGAATGATTGTCGAAAAACAATAACTGCAGAAATAATTTGAGGAAGAAGAGACTGCAAAAGTCAAAAAATTACTCTACTAATAGTTTGATATATTATTTTTTAATATATATATATATATATTTATAAAATCAATGGAACATCTACAAATATATTTTTTTTGCGTCTGTCACTGTACATGAAAATATTAAATTATGATTTCTATTGAACTAGCATTTCTAAATATTCTTCACATCTTATCTGTCTATCTCTATTTTTCCCACAATTTGACAGTGTTAAAATTTTCTTATGTTACCGTGTGGTGTGACATATGTTAATTATTTTATTAAAAAAAAAAACTGGTGACGGTGTTTGCTAGCATGCGCGAGGGGGCACCACGGCGCACCACATCTCCCTAAAGTACGCTGTAAACAACGCGCGCACCATAGCCAACTAAGGACGGCGTGTCCGTCTCCCCCTCTTTCTCGAAATAGAATTGTGATCATTTTGATTTTTATGCAGAGCAGTTAGTGAAATTCGCACTGACAAAAAAAGGAAAGAACATCCGACGACGGCGTATTGTCAAGGTATCCCTACCACCGGCGAGGTTTAATGGCCGCACCACCGGCAAGGGCGCGAGCAGATTACGATTGTCTTATCAAGCTTCTCCTCATTGGCGACAGCGGTTTGTCGTCATTCCATTTTCATTCCATACTTTTTCTTACCTTTGTCAGTATTACGTTGATGTTCGAATCCGTGATTTAATTGATCGTGTGAAGGTTCGTGTTTGTCTTAAAAAGTCTATTTTTGTTCGGATCTGTGACTCAACATCGGTATACGTTCGAATGTATGGCGTATTGATTCGTAAATATATGCAAATACCGACTACGGGCATATGACGGTGGTGAATTTTCAAAAATTTCGAACAAGTAGGAATTTTTTGGGAAATTGCATGACGAGTGATGATAATGTAGCAGAATCTGTGGTGGTAGTGTAGCTGTACCATTCGATGTATTGCTTCTGCAAACTGTTCCTTGCTATTGGAGTTGGTTCTCGAGTTGTTTATGGCTGGCTTTTTATCATAATGAATCTTGAGCAATCCTATTTGTGGTTCTGCTTTCAGGCTCTTACTTTCTTCTGAAAGTAATAGCGTTTGTGGTCTCACATGTGATTTCCTTAGCCATTCTCTCGATTACCTCGACTGAGGAGTTGGGAATCTCAAATTATCAATTGCTACCGATTTCTTAATCCAGAGTTGCTTGGGCCGTGATAAAGTTTTGCTTATCTGCAATAGATATAGCTGTTGCTTTTGATTGGTCACTATTCAATGCAGACTGGAGATATTTCCTTTCATATCTTTACTTAGCCTTTTGCTTCTGTCCTTCAGGTGTAGGTAAGAGTTGTCTTCTTTTGCGGTTTTCTGATGGTTCCTTCACGACTAGTTTCATAACCACCATCGGGTAAGCTCTTTATTTTCATAGAGAACTGTAAACTGCTTTGTATGGGTACTGAATGTGCGTATAATTTACTCCATAGAATTGATTTTAAGATAAGAACTGTTGAACTCGATGGCAAACGAATCAAGCTCCAAATCTGGGATACAGCTGGTCAAGAGAGATTCAGAACAATCACTACAGGTAAGTTCCAATTGCCTTCTCTGAGCCAGAAGTTTTCTAAAGCATGGGCTCAATTTCATATAGTTTGTCTGACTGCATCTCTACTCATTCATGTTTCTTTTTATCACAAACCTTGATAAATTGATGTTCCATGATTGGCTTATGATGCAGAAGTTACCAAAATCTGGTTTGTATAATTGTTAGATTAGAATAACAACCTAAGTATTCTCACAATAATCAACATATGTTATCAATTATCATACCACAAGTAATGGGCTTTCATCAGTTTTATTAATTTCCTTGCTGGCTTAAAGAATCAATAGCGCTTTTATTGGTTTTCTCTTTTCTTTTGTACTCGCATCTAGGGATGTTTTACTATTTGCACATACAAGCCATGCACAAAACACATATTATTGCTCTGTTCTTCTCATGCAAAATATTCTCCCCAGCTTACTACCGTGGTGCAATGGGCATATTGCTTGTCTATGATGTCACTGATGAGGCGTCCTTTAACAGTAAGGTTTCTTCCCCTATATCTGTTGATCAAATTGTCTGGCATGCATTTTCTTTTATCTGTAGCTTTAGTTCACCTTGTGCACACCCACCCCTCCTGTTTCTTTCATGCCCTGCAGGCTGCAGCCATATTTGGAATTAAAGTCGTTCAATAATTGTGTTAGTTCTCTGTTTCAAAAATTATTCTTACATATTCTGTATTTAGCCAACTATATCTTTTAAGAGAATGACCTCTCTTGAATATCTTTTATTTATCCCTCTCTTGGGTTTCCTGCATTCACCCTTGAAAAGGGAAAAGCAGACATTAATAACAGAAACAAAGTCCTGGAGAATAAAGAACTAAAATTTTAACTGTCTTATCATCTTGGACACTGATACTTCAACCCCTTTTATTTTGAAGAGTATGTCACTGGTTGCTTATATAACTCATAGTCATACATGATTTTCTGTCCAGACATTAGGAACTGGATTAGAAACATCGAACAGCATGCTTCTGACAATGTCAACAAGGTATTGGTAGGAAACAAAGCTGACATGGACGAAAGCAAGCGGGTATTTTCCTGTCTTAACTTTGTTTTAGTAATTTTATTAGATAATTACGTGGGCTAGCTGGCAGACATAGGTCAACCTTATGTTTTAGCTTGTCATGTCACCGAGTTAGTAGAAACTATTTTTTGAATTTATATTTTCATGACTATTATTTTATTTATTGGAAAATAAGTTTAACAAATAGGGTTTCGTTGATGAGTTGGTCAAAAGAGCTGTTCTTCATCCTATTTTCGGACTGACGCTGACTTTTTTCAAGAACAACTAAACAAAAATTATGGAGGCATTTCAAAATATAAGAATCATGCTATTATTTCTTTTTGAACTATCCTATTTTTTTGAATAATAGGAGCCAAAGTTAGCCTGGTTCTCCTAGTTATAAAAAAGCTGTATATATGACAACAATTAGCTGATTAGCCCTAGCTGAACTTGCCTTGCATATTGGGTAAGAAACATTGGCTCTTAAGTATTGGATTTACTAGCTTTTTCAAACAAGAAATTTAATCCTTGAAAAGAGATCAAAAGGAAAATGGTGGGGTTGTATGTAGCAGCAGACCATCAGAAATCCCTGAGTTCAAATACGAACAGATATTTCAGTTTCACCAAATTTAAATCTAAAAAGAGACAATCCAAATTTAAGGCTAAAATAAATGCACAAAATGGAGTGAAGCCGGTCTTGCCTTTACCTTTCTCTTTCTTCTTTTCTTAACTTCTGGGAATGTCTGGAATGAATTTCAATTGTTTACTGCTGTTTAGGCTGTACCTACCTCCAAGGGTCAAGCACTGGCAGATGAGTATGGGATAAAGTTCTTTGAAACCGTGAGTACTCTGAGAATTTTCCTTAAAGCAAACACAGTTAATCATTAATGTATGTGCAATTTAAAGTTTATATCTTTCTGCAGAGTGCTAAAACCAATCATAATGTGGAAGAAGTTTTCTTCTCCATAGCTAGGGACATAAAACAAAGGCTTTCAGAGTCGGATAGCAAATCGGAGGTAAGCTTGGAGGTTTTTATTTGGCATGATTTTAAGATGCAACTCCTTTAGTCAGGTCCTTTGTTGATGAAGCGCATTTGTGTCAACAGCAACCGTCGACAATCAAGATGAATCAGCCGGATGCAGCTGGTGGAGGTGGGCAAGCTGCACCCAAGTCAGCTTGCTGTGGCTGAATGCTTGCAAGGTACAAAGGCTGAGGGAAGTTAAGTAGGTGCTACATCATGGGCTATTTTGGTGAAAATGCATCAGTCAGTCCTCAGCAATTTTTCTGTTTTGGTCATGCATTATTATTTAGGGTTGTTTCGTTGGAAGAGGTTAAATTGAGTTTTGCTTTAGTTTGCTCCTAGATTTGATTACATCTAGCCGTCACTGCAGGCTTCACATTTTCTCTGCACGACTCTGTTTTGACGTTGCATGTTAGATAAAATCCTACAGAGATACTTGGCCTCTGTCTTCAAGCAATCAAAAAAGGATCGCTAAGTTAGCGATTGTAATCGTTCATAGTAATCCTTCATTTTTTGTACAATCCTCTCTCTCTCTCTCTCTCTCTCAGCATGGGACTCTTTCGTTCTCTTCTTCTCCTAAGTTTGTGGAGTACATTTTTTATTTTATTTTTCTGAAGTCGAGATTCAAGTAATTCATAAGAATTCTACAATACAATGCCCACCTCGTCTTTCTTCAAGCCATAAACAATTAAATAATCATCAGCGGTATATATTTATGGAAAAATTCGGTTATGAAAGTGACCCATCTGACAGAACTTCCGTACTTTGACTCGTCGTACAATGATATAGAGGACAGACGTGGGCCCATTTTATAAATTAATTATGACGAAAAATAATAATTAATCTAGAAAAAAACTAAAATAGAAACGACACGTGTTCCAGTTCACATCATCCTCAGTCTGTCTGACAGAGAGACGCCGGCAGTGGCAGGCCCAGTACCGAAAAAAGGAGCTGACGAAATAAAAAAAAAAAATTTAATATAATTTTCAATACTCTCAGATCTTTTGTTTTTTCTTATAATACGTACATCTCTCTTTCTCTTACTCTCAAACAGTCACACCCTTCTTTCTCGGTTTCTCTCCTACAGATCAGGTCATCCGAACTGAACACACTTCTCTTTCTCGATTTCTCTCCTACAGATCAGGTCATCCGAACGGAAGGGCAACTGTGGCGGTTCGGAAGGGCGACCGTGGCGGTTTTGCAACGACCCTTGGAGAAAATTAGCCGTCGGAGTAGGCTATTGTGTGTAATGTGTTTTTGTACATCTTTAATAGTTGTCTTGTTCAATCCTAAGACTTTACTGATTTGCTGCTCTGGCCATGTATATATTCTTCTTCCTACTGCCACTTTAGTTGTTGTAACAATGTGTATTTCCAAAACTATAGATAGTTTGGAGCACTATATGATCAACTTTTTTCTATTTTCAATCAGTTCTGAAGTATTCGTAAAACAATCTTGATTTTAAAATTTTGAAGTCATTCGAAAAATACTTGGTCTTGTACTCAACAGTTTTATGATAAATATGATATTGAATCTCTATATAATCCACCCCACCCCCTTCTACCTATCAGTATATTGAACTAGAAGGGAAACTAGTTGTGCCTATAAGCACAAGCAAGATTTTGCTTCACTAATGCTAGATTGCTATCTACCAGACAAATACATAGACAGTCTGTCCCTCAAAATCGATCCGGTTATGTCGACAGATTCACAGATCTCCCGCCTGTATCCTTGATCGTGGACAAGCGACGACGGCAAATCATCGGAGATGTTGTCTTCCATGTCTATAACGATGTTGTGGAGAATGCAGCATACTAGGATAAACCGAGGCAGCTTATGCCGGTCTGGTCTCCACATTTCGCCATGAATCATCTTCCACACCTCCTTCAACCTCGCCAACGCCCTATCAGCGACAGCTTGAGTAGCGAGGAGCCGCTTATTGAAATCTGCTTCAGCTTTCGAGAGTTCTTTCCCTTGATTTGAGACTTCTTTCCCTTGATATGGAGTCACAAGCCAAGGCAGCAACGGGAACCCGAAGTCGCCAATTATGTATTCCGCTAACTCTGTTTCTTCTGACAAATGGGTTGTCTTCCCGTTCAGCTTCTCCCCTTTCTGGCATTGTTTAAAGAAACTCGAGCTCTGGAGCACGGAGGAGTCGGTCATCTTCCCCGGCCACCCGGTGACTATGTTACGGAACCTCAGATCAGGGTCGACAATTGCTTGCAGGATCATGCTGTGGTTCTGCTTGTGATCAAGCCAGATGTCGGCTTCCTGATCAGATGAGGTCAACAGCATGGTTATATGAGTAGTGTCGATTGCGCCACAGCAATTCGGAAGGCCTCGGATTTTCTCAAACTTCTGTTTTATCTGTGTCATTTCCGATTCTGTTGAAGGCCACTGGAGGTGGCGAAGACCCTTTTCTTCGATGGCCTCCACAAAGCGCCATGTCACTTGCGAGACAGTCGAGTGGTGTGCCCCAAATGAGTCGCCAATTGAAATCAGCGAGTTGCCAGACCCAAGCCTTACTAGTGCTAAGGCTACCTGGTCGTTTAACGTCATTGGCTTACCATTTGTGAATGCAAAATGTGTCTTAGCCATCATATGCTCTTTTACTAGGGAACATATATAGTCGAAAGTTTTTCTCGACACCTTGAAAGTAGACCTGAAGTTGTCTAATATCTGTGAAGACGACGGACTACCTGCAGATTGACAGAGAAACATCAATTTCAGAAGATATATGAAAGAGCGTCACATAGCATTTTCAGGAAGTTAGGATAATTTAAAAAAGTTGAGATGCTTAAATCTGAGCCTTATTAATGCTAAATGATGGGAAAATCCCAGTAATATATGATTTGCTAGAACCTTATAGTGCTCAAGTACCCTGTAAAGTCAGTATATATATAGTGACACAAGCACACGCAACAGTAAGAGTGCAAAGATAATAACTCAGAAACTGTCTTTCTGCACACAGTCGATTTCTTAGTAGATGCTACAACAGACAGTCAATCACTTGCAAATTATCCTGATGACAATGACCCAGAAACTGATTAAACAGTCTTGACAGTATATCCCTTATTGTCAGTTAAATAAGCTTCAGACTTTCAGTCCCTGCAGATTGCGAATTCTGTATCTTGACATGTAATCACTGCAGAATGTCCTCGAGTCTTCCTCTTCTAATCATTTGACTTCATAATGTTTTTATCATACAATGAATATACTTATTATGCTGGCCATTTTGCAACATCTCCATACAATAATTTAGTCATATGATAATTTAATGTGCTTCATCTATGTAAAGACCAGGTGAAAGAGAGGTGCACCATTTGTATCACAAAATTACAGTCCAAGTCTATGGGTGCAGGATATGACCCCTTGCCCGCAACCATATGCTCCTCTTTTCCTGAATTATCATTTCTTCTAGATGATTGCAACATATTTAGATGGAAATGGAACTTCAACTGGATAATCATTCTAATTAACCGTGTCCAGTTACCTAAGTTGCAATGAGACTGGTGGCAATCAGTCTAAGAATTTAGATACATAGTTCCATTCATCTCTAGCAGATGTCTTTACCCATTTAACCCTAAGTGAAGCTTAGAGAACAAGACACTTGAACAGTTCCTCTGACATAACATCATCTAAAGATTATTACTCGAATAGTTTTTTCTAGTCTTCAAATGAAAATGAACTTTGGATAAGAACTTGCGAAATCCTCGTTCGAAAGCAATATTGCTGCTTCTTTGCTAACATAAAGATCTTGAACTACGATATGTTGATATGTTTTATAGCTGTTACATTCGCATCTATAAAAAAAAGTTAGACCCTCAAGTCATTGTGACTTCTTTAATATAAAGATAACACAATCTGCCAAAGCTCAATATGCCAATATGTATTATCATTTTCCATCTAATATTACTTCCTAATGAAGTGGTATGCAAACAATTCTACATCGTGCAGTGGTATTCTTAGAGAAGTTAAAATGTTATAGCGGGAGTATGAAGCAACAATTTAGGTAGCTCACTTGAAGTCCAGAACATAATTATTTGCAGCTAAAGGGCAGAAGATTTTCACAACGGTAAACTATATTTCATTATAATGCATAACGATACATATGCAGATCTGTTCAAATAAAATCAGTTGAAAATGACATAGATATATAAATTTCATATATGGGAAGGCTCTGCGCAAGCCATATAGAATAGAGAATATGTTTCTCTTTAATTATTGCTGCATTTTCTATTTCTCCCATGCCAATATTAGAGCGGCTTGTAATTTTGTGCCAAAGTGAAGGCAAGGCTATTGTCATGTTGGTGCCAATAATATCATCCAAAACCTCAGAAAGAAGAACAGACTTCAAGGTCCAAAGATGAAAGCTTATTGCCACCTGGTGAGCTTATCATAACTCCTACCAATACCATTACAGTCACTTTGCAAACTACTAAATCCTTTATACTGAAAGTAACATATTCATAGGACAGGTCAGTATTCCTCAACCCATAAATCCTACTTTCACATATTGCTAAATAGTTTTTTAACTAGTGCTTTAGCTTACACTACTTGTGAATTAGGAATGTAATGATTTCCTTTAAGTCTGAATGACCTCGGAAATTTTATATTTAATGCATAATATGAGTAAGAAAATGCGTAAGAACAATTGTCACTGAACACAAGGAGTTCTGTAAGTAATATGTTTCACCAGAAGAAAATGGAATGGTAACCAATTATATCCATATTATGCACCTATTTCTACACTTTATGTAAAAACAATGATAATGATGACAATGGGGAGATGGAACAAGTGGTAAATAACTAATTACTGTGCTGCATTATGTTGAGGACAGCTGGACAGTCTGACAAAATCTTCTATTCTCCCTCAAATCAAATTATGGAAAGGGGGAGAAAGGAGGAATTTTACTCGAGCCCCTAGCAACTGTTGGAAACTCAGACTCTGGAAAAGAAAAAAAAACCATGAACTCAACTTCCTTTTTATTTCATGTTTAAGATCATTGGGTTGATTATCAAATAACAAAACCAGAACAACATTGCATTTTCTACTGTCATTGTGTAAAATCAATATACTGAGTGTTAGTATTGATGAATGGTGAAATGCAGATACTACCTGAAGATATGTAATTGCCAAAGAGAAAAGCAGTCATCCAAAATGGAGATGAGTAGAAAGAAAATAAATAAATAAATAAGTACATACTTGTGCATGTGTGCATGCGGGCGGGCACACGCAACAAATAGATCATGTTATGATGACAAGCAAATCTAATTACAGTATACCAAGACAAAAAAATATATAATTGTAATATGCAATCAACTGCCAAGAAAATTGAAAAATAGACTTTTCAAAATTACCAGTAATTGTTTTTGACAAAACATCCCACCACTCTGTACAGCCCTCCTCCGAAGACCCTGAGATGAAAGAGTTTTCTTCAGCTTTCTTCTCTATTTTCCTTTTCTTTTTATTCCCTCTCACCGGCCCCATCAGTGCACTATGAATCAGAGCTTCACTAAGGTCAAAACTGGTCAAAACAAAATAACTAGTTACTTGTTGTAATTCACATACAACTCATATCATCTCTGATAAAGAAAAACTGAATGTTATCTCCAGATAATATATACAATAAATTGTGAACGGGTTTGCATGCACAGATGACCAGCTATAGAAGTCAATTGATGTACATTTTGCTTTGTTCATCTCAAAGATTGAGTAGCATCTAGTAAGTGAAAAAGTTTTGAGCCAGAGCCATTGAGACTTCATAGGGAAGCTATGAGAAAAGACAATGACTTACCACATTTGAGGTAGACAGAGAGAGAGAGAGAGAGAGAGAGAGAGAGATAACATAATGGATATGCTTAATACACAACTACAAGAGAAAATATCTGATAACTAAGATTTGAATTTACAACTAACACATTCAGTTACCTTGGCATGCTATAATTAGGAAACAGGAGAACTGGACAAAAAATAACATAAGGTCATGAAATAAACTTATAGTAGATTGCATGAATGCAATAACCTGAAATATCAGTTTCAAACTCAAAGAAGCAAAATTGGAATTTCAACATTGCAACACTTAATTTTCAGAGTCCAGGTAATAAATGAAGACAAATCCACAATTATAAGATAAACCTATACTCATCCGAATTACTTCATTTAGAAAATGGAAATTAATCAGCTGCAAAATCTGACCATAAGCAATCAATCACAAGTATGCAAGTCAAGCTTAGGACGACTGTAAATCGCCATCTCAAAACGCAATGAGCATAAAAATTTCGAGACTTCTACGCGAGGTAGGAAGCAAGAAGCAGAAGATCATGAATTACCGAAATTGCATCTCTAATATGCTACCTCACAGCAGCCAGAGACTCTTGTAATTATATCACCGTACAATAAAACGTAACTCATTTGGCGACATCTCTGACTGAGACTACTTCCATTATCGATTTTCTTCTTCTGTTTTACCAATCGTCATCAATCAAACACATTCGGCATTCGCAACAGCAGAAAGTAAGCAGGAAATATTGTCATCTGATCATTTCATTATAAGAGAAATAATTTGAAGATTCAGCCAAAATTAGAGTAGCAAAAGTCCAACACTTTGCCTCATAGACAAACGAAGCCGTAAAAAATACACTATTCAACAAACAACATAGCACATGTATTCAACTGGAGAACATGAAACCAGAATAATGAATTAGGTACCTCAGCTCAGGATATTGTTTGCAGCCGCTTCTGGTAGTGTTGTTTGCGTTCAGCGCCAACAGAATATATATAGAGAGAGAGAGAGAGCCTGTTGGTTTGGGTCTTCCTTCTTTCAAATGCCTTTTCGTCGAGTCTATTTTATGTAAGAAGGTCTTTCATATTGGCGTAACAGTTTCATTCAGATTTGTTTTCTTAATAAATATATATATAAAAAATATTCCCTCCATCCACTAAAAATAGTTTTATTAGTGGACGTCGTGGGTTTTAATACGCAATCGATAAAATAAGAGAGAAAGAGAAAAAGTAATTTAGAGAGAAAAGTGATTGGGCGCAGTGTAGTGAGAAAATTTCTAAAAATTGAATGAAATTAATTTTGATACACAAATCAAAATAAAAAAATAAGATTATTTTTAGTGGACGGATGCACTAATATGCAAGATTATCTCATCATGAAGCGGATTAAGCTCCACATTTAATATCATATTTTAACGATATATTTATAATTTTATTAATATATATATATATATATATATATATATATATATTAAATTAAAATATTA
>JAYDZE010547667.1:0-32385 GCA_034509125.1 Monilaria moniliformis | reverse complement strand
GACTTCCAACCTCGGATGGACTTCCATTTCTTTTTCTTGTTTTCGAATGACTTCCAACCTCGGATGGACTTCCAACCTCGGATGGACTTCCAACCTCGGCTGGACAAAGGATGGAGAACTTACTCCCAGCCGCGGCTGGACTTCCAACCGCGGGTGGAAGGCAAGAATCTCAACCCAACCCCGGATGGACTCCCAACCGCGGCTGGACAAAGAGAGTAGAGGAGACAGAGAAAGTAGAGATAGAGTAGAGAGAGAAAGGGCAGATACAGAAATCTGAGTAAAACAGTGTTTAATCGCACCACTTTGGTGCGATTGGCAATCTGCAAATTCAAAGAGAAACGCTTCGTTTTTTAGTGTAAAAGAGCGGGCCGCGATTAATAATGCTCGGCCCGTCGGGCCGAGATAAAAATTCTCCCGCCTACCAAACACCCAAGATTCACTGTGGGGCCCAGTTTTCATTTCCTATCTGGCCTTTAAGAGGGGCTACCAAACTGGGCCTAATCGTACTAATGAAAGTTTTGTGAGTTTACGGATAGCGACACAATAAAGACACAACAAGAGCAAGATTGTGCATGCTCCGATGTTGCACAGTAACGGCACAACACGATAAGAACAAGTATAGCGACTTTGGAAAGTTAAATGGAAATAAATAACAAATGAAATAATAATCGAGGAAACAAGAAAATGAGATCAAGTCTAAAAGCTTTTTTAGGCGCACTTGGGGAGCTCTAAAGTATTTTGCGCGGCTCAGACCCGACCTAGACCCGGTTTGTTTAATTTTTTTAACAGTAACTTTTAATCATTAACATAATTATCTGGTATATATAAGAACAATCACTTTTAATTCAATCATTTTTATTCATAATAATAATCACTTTTATATATTTCATCAATAATACATCAATGGTGTTTGAGCAATACTTTAAATCTTTTATTTTTTAATTTGTTATGTTTAATCTTGATTTTTTTATGGAAAATTAATATTTCCTTTGTCTTCAAAAAATCACTATATTATATACTATACAAGTTTTAATAAAATAATTGGTGGTATGTGAGTGGAGTAAGTATTCCACTTTCAATACATGGTGAGTATTATGAGTTGTGTGGACTCTACAATTATAAATGAATAATGACAAATTTTTCGTGGACCGACCGAAAAGGTAATTGTGGCAAATTTTCATTGATCAGAGATGATATGTGTATATATATATATGTGTGTGTGTATATATATATATATATATATATATATATATGGTTGTATTCAAATCAAAACCATTCCTTATATCCGAATCGAGATCAATTTTGGACCGTGCGATGGAACAAAATAACGGACTAGATTTGATAGATTTGATCAAAATAAGTCACGCAATTACCATATTAGACTGAACAGGGGCATTACCGTCTTTTGGATTGTATAGTCAGTTATAAGATATGTTTTCAGCGTGTATCCCCCACAATATTCACGTGATGTCTTTTTCCACAACAAAGTATCTCTTCTTCTGTTATTACACGTTCTGCGATTTTTCACAATTTTACTTATAATCAAAGATAAGATTGCGAAGAACAATATAATTTATGTAACGAAGAACAATGCATGAAATTTCGTCTAAATGTATTTTTTATACTTGTAATCAAAGATAATATACATAGTATGATATTTTTTCATGTCGATTAACGCTGCGATAGAGAATCATTTTTGACGCTACAATAGAGAATCATTATTTAATTATATACAATTTACAATATACTGATTTTCACAATCTGATTACCATGCTATACTTTGTTCTGAATTTTAATATTCTATGTAATGACAACCCAAGATAGATATACTGATCACACTCATTTTAAATATTGATTTATAATCTAACATATACTGAATTATAATATTCTATTTGATGACAACCGTTGTTAGATATACTAATTTTCTCAGAAATTTATACCGATTACTATAGTGAGTTATACTGATCATAGAGACTTTGTATACTGATCTTCATAATGAGATATAATGATTTTTGATGTTATACCGAATAATGATATATTGATCACAGTACACACGTATACTGATTACCACTATACTATATACTGAATTTTAATATTCTATGTAATGACAATCATATCGAGATATACTGATAACATTACAATAATATACTGATTTATACTCTAACATATACTGAATTATAATATTCTATTTGATGACAATCGCTGTAAGATATATTGATTCCCTCTAAAATATATACTAATTTCGTTTGTGCTACATACTGATTTTATAAATACCTTGTTGTAGTTATGTATATTCCTAGATGCGAAAATGATTTGAAGCCTTTTATTGGAAAAAGTTTTCAGAGTTTAGAAGATGCAATCGTATATTATGACAACTACGCCCGCATGGTTGGTTTTGACACCCTCAAACACAGCAACAAACACTCAGGAAATGTGATTACATGACAATATGTTGTGTGTAGTAGGGAATGTAAGAAGAAGAAGGATGATGCAGACGATGCCAATGCATGCGAAGGTTACATTAATAAGCGTAGACGTACATCTAAGAGGTGTGAATGTAAGGCCATAGTAGCTTTCAAGTATGTATCATAGGGTGGTTGTGTTTCTTATACCATCAAGCAATTTGTTGAGGAACATAATCATCGTATGATGGAGGCTGATCACCAGCGTTTCATGAAATTAAACCATAAGCTTGATGTTGTGCATCAGAAATTCACTCTTGATTGTGCAAGGTCTTGGTCCCATATTAACATTCAAATTATTGAATGAGCTAATGAGTGGATGTGATGCGGTGGGTTGTAATGTGATGGAAGTAAGAAATTACTTTTGGGATATGAAAGCGTATATTGAATGAACTGATGCTCAAATGTTGTTGGATGATATACGTAGGAAGAAATAAACATGTGATGGATTTAGTTATGAATTCGAGGTCGGTTTCGAAGATAAGTTAAAAAGAATATTTTGGTGTGATGCATCCTCAAAAAGGAATTACCACTTATTCGGTGATGTTGTTGCGTTTGACACAACCTATAATACAAACAAGTTAGTATATACATATACAGTTCAAATGTTAATATAAATGATTTTCAATCTGATGAATACGATAATTCTATGTCTTGATTTTCTGGTTGCTGTATGCTGAACATTATAAATATATATGTTGAACATGAATATTATATATGTTGATTTTCATTATTCTATTTGCCGATTTCCATTATATACTGATTTTTGGATTTCTGTATGCTGAATATAAGTATTGTATATGCTGATTAACGGATGACTACATGGTAAATATGAATATTTTATATGTTGATTAGTCTATATGTTGATTTCTGTTATTCTATATGCTGATTTATATTGTTCTAGGTACTGCATGATATTAGCACCTTTCACTGGGAATGATAACCACATCAGCGAGGCTTATAATAAAAGAGGATTGTAACTCATTTTCATGGTTATTCACCCAGTTTGTTAAATGTATGAGTGTAGCCCCCAAAATGATCATAACTGATCAGGATTTAGGTATGAAAGCTGCTATTGAGCGAGTGATTATGGGCACTAGGCGTCGGGGGTGCATGTGGCATATCACATTAAAGCTATTCGACAAGTTGCCAAAACACCTTCTTGGCAACGAAGATTTGAAGAATGAATTAAATTCATGTGTTTGGTCAGAATTGATTGAGCTTGATGTATACGAGAATTTCTAAAATGATATCATGAAACGATATGAGTTGGAGAGCGAAGAATGGTTCAAATATTTGTATGGGCTAAGAGAGTATTGGGTCCCTGTATTTTTAAGGGACTTTCCTATAGGTTCATTGTTAAGGACAACATCTGTATACGAATCTGAAAATGGTTTCTTCAAAAGGTAACTCTATACTGATCATTTTAATTATGTATACTTATTATATGATATATGTATATTGATTATATTATTTATGTATATTAATCATATTATATGTTATGTTATACTGAATATATTACTTCTGTATAATGGTTGTAATATATCTGTATACTGATTTATGTGCTACGTTATATTGAGTATCTAATACATGTATATTGGATATGTTATACGGAAATACTGAATTATCATTGGGTATATAGTGATCATAATGATGAACTATGTTTTACTATAGGTACTCGAAGCCTCAATCAAACCTGTTAGAGTTTATTATGAACTTCAATCACGCCCTTGATGATCAAAGAACCAGAACTCTAAATTGAATTACATTGATTGTACTATCATCCATATCATGGCAACGAAAGTGTCTATTGAGAAGCATGCATCGACAATCTACACCGATACAGTGTTCAAAGAAGTTCAATCTGAAATAATAGATGTATGTTTCAGCTGTCGTGTTGTAGAGATGTCGGTTGAGAAAAAATGGAGACATATAAAACAATTGACAAACTTGATAGCACATGGAATGTAATGCATGACATGGAGAATTGTTCATATGAATGCAGATTTAAATTATAGGGAATGGAAGGGTATCTGTGCAGCCACATATTCATTGTGATGAAAAACAAGGATGTTAGGTTGATTTTAGAAAAATATTCTGGAAGGAGGTGGTTGAAGACATCATTACTCAAAGCTGTGCATTGTAGTTTGAGTGAGCAGCCTGAAATAAACAAAAAACTGGATGATAAGCATAAGGCTGTAAAGAAGTTGCATTCTTCATTTTTTGGATTATTTCAAAGAGTCGATGGCAGCACTAATCAGATCAATACACTTGCAATGGCTATAGACGACGTATGGAGACAGATTTTGGGTGATGGTGCTGTTTTATCAACATGTGAGAAGGAAAAGATGATCAAGTAGTTCTATGGGTCATGGAGACATAATGTCATAGAGGTACATCCTCCGAATGTTGTGAAGACAAAAGGTTCTGGAAGCCGAATTGTTTGAATGAAAGAGAAAACAATCATGGGTCTAAATAAACCTGTAAGACGGTGCGCAAAATATGGCGAGATGGGCCACCATGAATCAAGAAATATTGATAAAATTAAAGAGAAAAATGTTCCGAATTCTCAAAGCAAATCATAAAATTTTATAATTCTATTATGATATTGTAGTATAGATTCAATTATATATACTGATGATTAGTTTTATTCTATATACTGATCGGATCGTCACGATATAATGATTATATATGTTAAGTTTTGTTACATACTGATAGGAGCGTCACCATGCACTGATTACGCAGGTTATATATAATGAATAGAATGACACTATATACTGATCATAGTCATTGTGGTATACTGATTTTATATATTATATATATTGATTGGGTGTGATAATATATACTGATTACGAAAATTATATAGTGATTACCTATGTGATATATACTGAATTACATATGTTATATATATTGAATGGAATGACACTATATACTGATCCTAGTCATTGTGATATACAGATTCTATATGTTATATATAATGATTGGAATGTCACCATATACTGATTTTATACGTTACATATACTGATTATTAAAATTATATATAGTGATTCTATATACTTATGTCACATATACTGAATTACATATGCGATATATACTAATTTGTTATGCTATACATCCTGATTATATACATGATATATACTGATTGAAATTGTAATATATACTGATTACATTTATGATTAAATTTATTCATCAATAATTACGATATACTATAACTATTTTTAGAGATTGAAGGCAATGTTTTTTGGTCCAGTTTTGGGGGCAGACTTCCTTGCCCCAATCTTCTTTTGGGCATATATTAGATCTAACTAAAAATGACTAAAAAATAAACTTTTAAACGTGACTAAAAAAATTATTTTATCACAAAATATTATAATACCAAACATACTTTATTAGAGATTTTCTAATTAATTTCTAAATATTGAATTTAAATAAATGATAATTGTCATTTAAATAACGATGTTGTATTGATTTTTGATCAGTTTTATAAAGTTTTAAATTCGAATTTAAAATCATGTAACTTTCAATTTTTTGCAATTGTATTAACCATCCCAATTTAGATGAAATCAAATCTAAAGTGGCAGATAGAAAAAATCTACATGGACAAAATGTTTGATGATCAAAATGATGTCATTTGATAACTCAAGAGGACGTCGTTTATAAAATGAGTATTTTTTTCATTTCAAAACCATCCCAGCCCTCAATCCCATCTCCCTCTTTCTTCTACCAGACACCGCCGCTTCCGTCGGACGACGGGGCTTTCTGCTACCCTAATTGAAAACCAGACCTCTCTTTTTGCATCAAGAAGCCGCCGCTTTCTTCTACCTAAATCGAAAAAGGCTACAGAAAGGCCAAAGAAGCTTCTTTTCTGCATCAACAAAAACTAAACCTCTCTTTTTTCAGGCACCAAACCTCTCCCAACCAAACAAAAACAACTCTCTCTCTCTCTCTAGCTACCCCTTGCTCACTCTCTGAAACACTTGTTCGCCAAAATTCCACATCAATTTTGTTCATCTCTCAAAAATTTGAGAATTTCTTTTGATGTCTATCCCTCAAGAGCACGACCACATACGGCTATCAGAGCCTCTGTCCTCGGAGAAAATCTCTGATAAAATGGTGGCGGCGGTCGGGGTGACTTAATCCTTGAGTGTCGAGAAAAATGGTGTTTTCAACCTTAAAGAAACCGAGCTGCGACTGGAATTGCCGGGGTCGGAAGCGCCAGAAAGAAAGAGCGGAATTGGAATTGAGGTTTCCCTCTTTGGGAAGGATTTGAAGGACGAGAGCAAGTGTGTGAAAAGCTTCGTCTCGGGGGCGAAGATAGGATTTTCTGATGCTATAAATGGTGCTGGGAAATGGGGATTGTCGATTAATGGCGGATCTGAGGTGATTTTAGGGAAAAACGATAGTCCCATTGCAAACCAGGAGATTTTTTCTGTGAAGCCTGTTGAGGAGAGGAAGAATGAAGCTTCCTACACTGCCCTGCTTCAAAGTGAGGTGGGAAGTGGCGGCGCGACGTCGCCGAGAGTAGGGGGCGAAGCCATGGCCGCCGAGAGAGAGACGAACTGTGTTTCTATGAATTTTTTTTAGTTTCATTAACCAAAACAAACGGCCGCCTCGTCTAAACTAATACACATAAACGCCAACACAATTTTGTGATTAGATGATAAATTATTAATTATTCATTAATAAAATACTGTTATCAGATATAGGGAGCTAATTTGAGCTACAGCCCGGCCCATTGCACGAGAAGGCGCGGGAATTATAAAAACCGGAGGGAAAATCAACGTCTGAAACAACCCGCTACCGGTTCAACCAGTCGCCATAGAGCAATATTTATATATGGAAATAATATTTATATGGTACTTTGTTACTTTTCTTCGCCGATAAAAAACGATATTTACCTTTGATACCCAGTTCCACAATAGAAAATCTTTACAGCAGAACCCTTCGTCAATTGCAATTCCAATTCTATCCAACTAATAGATTGAAGAAAGGAGCGAAATTTCGAGCCCTAATTCAGCTATGGAGGGGAAAGACGTGAAGCGACGATTGGTTCAAGCGACGCTGTTTCCTCACAAGGAGACTGCAATTAAGGCCAGTGAAAACTGCATAGCTGATAGAGAAGATGCGGTGGTGGAAGAGGAGGATGAGGAGTGGTGTGGCAGTAGCAAAAAGCGGAGGGGAACTAAAAGCAAGGGCAATTCTAAGTTGAAAAAGACTCCCCGAGCTTATGCAAAGAAGGTACCTTCGTAGATTATATCGATCACATCCTGCATTGTCCTTTGTTGATATTTGTTGGTGATAGAATGGGGAATTTTCCCGGAGTTTTTGTTGATAGGTGAATTTCCTTGGAGTTTCAGTTGATAGGGTTTAGTATTTTTTAAACATTCAGCTCAGCTATTATTTTTGTCTGGAGTAAGGCCCTATAAATAAAATTAGTTGTGCATGACTTGTTGCTAATTGTCTATATGATTCATGTTTTCGTTCGGAATGTTTTCTCTTAATTTTGCTCGATCATTTATCGAATGAATCTGCTTATGATAGATTTGGTTTCTGGTGCGCCTTTTTCCAATGTGTTCGAGCCAATATTGTTCTGGCCGGACTATGATACAGAGGCTCAACAAATTTGCCTGCAAAAATAATTTTAAAACGTTAGTTTACCTATACTCGTGTAGCAGCGTCTACATATCATTATGTGCTAGGATATGCATATAAACTGCTGGAGCTAGACTGATTAGTTGATTGTTCTAATATAATCATTCTTTTGATGGGGGTAACAAATAAAATTCGGTGTTCAAAGAACAATATATGTGTAGGAAGAAGAATATTTTGGGAAGTTCATCTTCTTGGAGGCTCTGCATCTGTGTGTACATGACATATACAGTCAACTTCCAAAAGGACCAATTTTAAAGAGTATGCTGAGTGTGAACAAAAGATAATCTAAACAAAGGAAATAAGTTGGAGCATAAATGCATGATTAGGGTTATGAATTAATTCACTAGAGGTATTAGAAAAATGCTAAACAGTAACTCTATGTTCACATTGTAGTTTTGACCCAAAAGTTAAAAGCAGGCATATTAAGGATTCAGACATTTGATATTTATTGATAAATGTACTTTTTCATAGAGTTAAAAGCTATAATATATATGTATGTATTTATACAAAGATTGGTCTCTTCATTAGTTAGGATTTTTTTATACTGCTCTAGCAGCACCAGTTGATATGATAAGTTAGGTTGGATGAGTTAGCTGGTTTTAGTTTTGAGGGGGAGTATGGGTCTTGGTCCTCTTAGCAGTTGCAGGGCAGGTCTGCATTTTTGTGATATTACTCCATTCCAATCATAAAAAAAACTCAGGCTCAAGTAAGTTATATATTTATCTATTTATTAGTTCCAAAGTTGGCACATAATGTTAATTGGAATGGAAAATACAAGATAAAATCAATATTTAGTTGCAAAAAAGTGCATGAAGTTTGGCATATTTTGAAATTAGTCAAAAGCATTTCATAAATTGATTTTCTAATTAAGCTGTTCCTGTGGATTAATTTCATTGGTTAGTTATCACATTGTACATTGATTTGAATAAACCTAAACAGTAAGTGGATAAAATTGATAAAACTAAACATTTTGAATTAAATTGCAATAAGTGCAAAAAGTTCATATACTTACTTGCAACAAGTAACCTTATTTATATTAATTATCTATCTTCTAAATGCACTTTTTTGTGTATTCTTGACTATTCAGGAGATGGAAAATGGCAAAGGAACTCCAACGAAGCAAGTTGATGCCAGTGACTCCCCAGTTATTCTTAGTAAGTCCACACCCAGCAGAAATTCTCCTGATACTATGTCTTAAATAGGAAGAGAAGTAGAGAATGCTACTCCTTGCTTAGCCAGTGAGTCATGTCATAGAAAGTACAGTTGAGGATCAATGGAGTACTCATTCCATAGTCTGCTTTCATTTTCTTGCAGAGCCGAGTTTCTTTGTGAAGGTCTCTGAGCAGCGTCAGCTGAAAAGGAGGCAAAACCAGCTGGTATCTGCAGACTCTCCTGAAGAAAATGATGATGCCTGTTCAGTTCCGAGCTCTTTTGCAAGTATGTTATTTCCATGCGAAGTTCTGAAAGTTGAACGGGTTCTGATTCATTCACAGCTGTTATGTTGTGTCAGTTGTGCTCTTCCATTGTTCCATCTCATTGAGATGCTGCTAGTGGCATAACTTTGAGATATTTGACATTATGTAGAAGTCTATACTATTTTACTAATTTACTATCATCTACAAAATTATCCTTAGATGGTAGGACTACTCCTCAAAAGCAGAAGCAGCGGGGTAAATCAACTCCGAGGAAGGAAAAGAGGAGTTCAACGCCCAGCAAGAAGATGAAAAGTGGCAAAAGAGAATTACAATTTGATCACATCCCATTTGATCTTCCACCGGATGAACAGCATTTGCAAAAACTTCCTGATCTAAGATTGGAGGCAAAATTGACTGCAGAGGTATGTTAACCTGTACACCCCCCCCGGATGTGTGTGTTTTTGTGATTAATTTGGTATAGAAGAATGTTCACATTTCACAGAAGTTTGAAGAATTATTACTTTTCATTATTATGCTATTACAGTTGGTCTGAGAAATTCCCATGTTTTTAGGAAAACACACGAATATTTTCTGGACGAAAAATTCATCCATTTTTTACGTCACGGAAAGAGGGGAAAGCAAGTCAAGCATTGACTGATCCAGAAATCAATTGGTCCTCAGTTGGGAGAAAGGAAAATGTCATTGCTTTCAACCCTATCCATGTATTTGAGAATGTTCAGGTGGGTTCTCCATTTGTTTTGACAACTAGGACAGAGGATGTTCTTCTGCAGTTCTGCCACACATGCAAATGAGTTAAGAGGTGATTTCTTGCGTAAATCTTAAAATCTGCATGCAGGACAATCATTCAACTTTCAACTGGGGACATTGGATATTTTCTGAAAGAAGTGCCACCATTGATCTGCAATGCGGAAGCTCGTCACTTTATGAAGGATCCATGGCTTCCTTAAATTTTGATAATTCTATGAATATCTCACAGTTCACCCCAACATCATTAAACCAAAACTCTCATCGGTGCTCTGTGCCACAAGAACAGGTTTCTATTGTAGAAAAGGTACAAACATGCTGCCAAAATGTACAGAAGATGTACTTGCTGGATCTATTGAATCTGTGTTGCTGGTAATATTCAGTAGCTATGTTTGACTTGTGGTTTAGCAGTGTGCAAT
Source organism: Monilaria moniliformis (assembly GCA_034509125.1). Lineage (NCBI taxonomy): Eukaryota > Viridiplantae > Streptophyta > Magnoliopsida > Caryophyllales > Aizoaceae > Monilaria > Monilaria moniliformis. The sequence goes on along the minus strand of JAYDZE010547667.1, from coordinate 21,672 downwards.
CTACACGATGCACTTGATATACTGGGAATATGTTCTCTTTTCAAATTGTGGAACCCCCTTCTCTTTTGCCTATACTTTATTTTTCATATCCAGTGTCAAGAGAATGATCTCACCATTTTCAGGATCATAAACAGGAATGTAATGGTTTTGCCAACAAGATTCACTTAAGTGGGAACTTGGATCCTCAGCTTGAGGAGAAACTTCTCCGGGAAAGGTATATGTTTTGATTTGTTCGTTATGTCTTATGGAATTTGAGGAAGAAAAATTGTTAATAAACCTTATCCTTAGTTTCATTTGGAAAAAAAGAATTTCAAAAGTTCGCATTGTTAATCTCTAGATTTTACATTCTTATTCTCATTTTTCCTGACTTTGTAAATTTTAGCAAATGTTTGCATTGTGCCACCTGCATTAGACACCTGAACACCCTTAGGAGTTGAGAGTGTTTTTACATGACAGAAATGATTGTGAATTATCTTTTGTGCTCTTACAAACCAGGATCATGTCTCATTATCATACGAGTCACAACCAGCCCGAGAATTGCCTATGGACGGACAAGTACCAGCCTCAGAATGCCAAGCAGGTTAGCATCTGACATATGATCTTACAAAAATTCCAGTCTGATTCCTTATCTGTTGTTTTTTAATATTATATTATCCACAGTTAATTACAAAGGTAAGATAAATTCATTAAAAATAAAGAGACTTTCTAAAACTTACAAATACCTCACCTCAACATTCTATGCTAATTGAAGCAAAATCATACTGCTTAAGTTGTCTATCTCTTAATTTTTATGTCATTCTCCATCTTTTGAACTTATCTTTTTTGGTAAAAAGTCGTAAACATGGTTTTCTTTCCAGATTTGTGGTAATCCCGAATCAGTGAACTTTTTAAGTGAGTGGCTTCATCTTTGGCACACAAGGGGTTCTCTGATCATTAGGGGTTGCACTAATGAAGTAAATTCTACTCCAAAAGATGGTGATTGTGATTATCAGCAGAGTGATGAGGATGATGAAGAAAGCTTGAAGAATGTTCTTTTAGTTACTGGACCAGTTGGGGTATACAGTATTTAATTCTGGCTTTTCTGTTTACAAAACTTGGGTTCTTATATCTGCTTTGAATTGGGGTTGTAATTGAGCTTAGTTGATACGTTGCCCTGCACAAGTTTGAGCTTGAATCTGAAACTCTAAGCTCGAGATTGAGTTGAACTTGATCAAGCTTAATGTTTAGTGCTTGAGCTTGATCTGATGGAAAACTTGATGAACTCAACCTTGACTCAATCATTTATTATATAAGTAGTATAAACTTGTAGTAAATAATTTGGATTCTTGTTTCTTGTAGTTAGGACATATATGTAATAACCTAAATATTTTGAGGACAAAATACTTGAGGTTTGATAAGGTTTGGGAGCCTTGTGGTGAACCAGGTACTGCTGAGCCCAATTTGAGTTGAGCTTGAGTTAGTCTCCAACCAATCCTGAGTAGCTTGTGCCTTGCTGACTCATTGACACACTTACTTGGGGAGAATTTATGCTTCATTTTTATTTTATTTCATTTCCCCCCCCCTCTTAAGTTGGGAATATGGTGCTGCACTAGGGTAATTAAACAGTAATTGATGACTAATTTAGTTAAAGATAGTCTTCATTCCCGAACTGCGATAACCTTGATAGAGATCTCATACAAAGTTAGTTTTAAGTTCCATCCATCATAGCTTCACAGAAAATGTATCCTTTTAGTTTCTTCCAGTTAATGAATTATTAATGTATAAGAAAGCCACAAGTATTACTTAAAGAAAAGAAAATAAAATTGTCCTTGTTGTTGATCTACATTGCTTGCTTTGTCTTGCAGAGTGGGAAATCTGCTGCCATATATGCTTGTGCCAGAGATCAAGGATTTCAGATTATTGAGGTACTGCTTATTGGAGAAAAAAATAGCTAAAGGTTTATGTCATGTGAAATTAATACTCCTTTCATCCCCCAAAAGTATAGCAATTTTTGACTTGCATGGGTTTTAAGAAAATGGTTGGTAGATGTGGTTTGAGTGGATAGAGGATATTACCAAGGGTCCCATCTATGTAGAAATATAAGAGATAAGAGATGCTTTTAAGGTTGAAATATAAATTTAGAGTGTGGGGCCATGTTCTAAAATGGAAAGTGCTATACTTTTGGGGGGACACCAATTATAGTAATTGTGCTATACTTTTGGGGGGGGGGGGGTGAAGGAATTGCTTTCTTTGCTGAGTAACTTTTTATGCGATGGCATAATATACATCATAAACCACGACAGATGAATCACTTGTTTAAAAAGAGAACACCAGCTTGGTGCCCTGATTCGAAATATTTATGTTTCAACAATAGGACATTTCAAACACCAATTTCTGAATTATCATAGTTCTAGGAGAAAGAAAAAATATAAATGTTTTTAATGTTCTTACTTCTTCTTCTGTATTCTGGAACTGTCCTTATGTCGAATAGAAACTCTTTATGGTAATGAACTTGATACCTGACCTGAGAGTGAGGAGGTTTTATTCATACCCAGAATGACACTACAGCCAAACTCTAGTCAATTGGAAAAGGAACTTTTGATACACAAGCACTGTAACCATGGTAGTTTTCAGCTATAAATTATCCGATTCAAAAAACTGAATACAATTGCTTTTGTTTTGGAAATAAGCAAGCCTTAGCAGCTTGGTTTCCATGTCAAAAGCAAGAGGTCCTATCAATTAATGCAACTTCTTAATTCATAATCCATAATTTATGACCTTAAAATGGCAATGTGCTGACTTCTGAAGGGGCATGCTTATTAGTCGAACTTTATTAATTCTGACATTCTTTCAGCCAGTTTTAACTATTTTTTGTGTGTGGGCGCACTCAGTGAACGAAAAAACACTTAACTGCAAGCTTCGTAACATAGTTCCATTGCATCCTCTCATTTCAGTGTTCACATGCATCTTGCCAATATATATAGATTATGTAGTGTTCATTGTTTTATTCCATTATTGTTCATGATTTATTATATACTTTAAAACCCAAGCAGGCTGACACCTAAACTAATCACTAGATTTACTGGACAATCAAGTATTACTGAATGTGATTAGGCTGGGGTTTGCCCACTAGAACAAGAGGACTTTATGTCATAAAATTCTGTATATTTTTTTCATGCTTGACCAATTTTTATGTATGTATTAAGCTTAAAAGTTTCAATACTAATTGGATGCTTGTTAAGACTTTGTCTGGTTTATGATATAATATATCTATTTTGATTATCTTTCTTCCTAGATCAATGCATCAGACTGGCGTTCTGGAGCACTAGTGAAGCAAAAGTTCGGGGAGGCTGTTGAATCTCATTGGCTTCAACGGTTTGTCTAAAATCAGTTTTAGGTTTCATATAGTGCCAAGCTTCGAGAAACCACAATTTTCTGCAACTGAGTAGATGCCCTTTACTAATGAAAACATTGTAAGCATAACATGACATGTGACAAGAAAAAGTGAAAGATTAGAATCCAATTCAAAGAAAAGATATGGAAAATAAGTACTCTGTTAGGAATGGCTGTCCATACAACATTGCCTTTCAGAAGCTAAGCACAAAAGGAAAAGGAAAAAAAGGAACAAAGTTAAAGGTCTAGATTGTTTTGCTTGATAGGATATATTAAAGAAAAAAATGTCCATAAGTTTAATCCATTTGCCACCTCTTCTGCATGCTTTACCATATCACTAAAGTCGGTATCACATGAGCAGCTAATATTCCCGATTTCAGTTCCTATGTCCTTCCTGAATATGTCCTTCCGGATGAGCTGACCCTTCATCATGGGGATAAAACAATGTCAGGAAACTGATTAATAGTATTCATAGATTGAGTATTAAATATGGTCCAAAGTTTCCTTAGTTGCACCCTCCTATGTTATTTAGCACAGTTCTTACAGGTTGTACTGACTTACATGCATGGATACACAAGTTGAGAAAACCTAAACAGATTGTTTCTTCCAAGTCTTTCTTTGTGCTTAGACTTCCATCACCATCTAACTTGGCTACTCAAGGGCCTTCCGAATGCATACTTAAAAAGTTTCATGCCCAAAATAGAAACTGTACTTTATACATAATTTTTGCCAAGCATAATCAAGAACGTGAATTTATATTTCAGCTTTGACTCGTTGAAATGGATGTTATAGGCTTTCTGGAAGTTCTTTGGTTTTTATGACTCGATCAATATATGTTAAATGCTTATTTTGTGTTTCAGCAGAGTAGAAAATGGAACAAGTACAGAAAATAAATCCTTATCAAAGTTCTTCAAGGCTGTTGACGCTGATATGCAATGCTCCAATGATGAAGTAATTGAACTGATACACTTACCAGATGAGGAGTCGGGGGATGTATATTCATCGCCTAAGAAATCAGTCAATAAGAGAACTATTAATTGTCAGAATGAGGTTAAAACCTTGATTCTTTTTGAAGATGTGGATGCTACGATTTCTGAAGATCATGGTTTTATTACTACTATACAGCAACTTGCAGTGACTGCCAAAAGGCCTATGATATTGACAAGCAATAGTAAGAAGTATTAGTAATTTTCCTTTTTTCGCCTCTAGCTAGCTAACATCTGTTCATCAATTATTAGGTGGCAATCCTGCACTCCCAAAAAGTTTGGACAAGTTGGAGTTAAATTTTTCTCTCCCATCAGTTGAGGAGCTATTTGGACTTGCCAATATGGTATGAATAGCCAGTGATTTTACTGTAAAATCCTGTTTTGGTTTTACTGTAAAATCCTGTTTTGGTTATCTCTCATTGACACAGCATTGTGCTGCCATTTTAGATTTGTGCTGCAGAAAAAGCTAAAATTCATCCTTATTTGCTTCAAAGATTTGTCGATCATTGTCGAGGAGACATCCGCAGAACTATACTGCTACTCCAGTTCTGGTGTCAGGGTCAAACTCTTTGTTCAGGCAAGCTTCATCAACTAGTTTCTGCTTATTTCTTCTTTACAATAATTTTACTCTGACACAAACAAAGGGATAAAGCGCATAAGCTAGGAAACAAAAAAGAAATAAATGAAGACTTCATATTGTCACTTTGTTGAAACTGATCTATCTGCAATCTCTGTATCTATAGGTATGGTATAACCATGTCATATCGTCTACTATATTTTTGGACAGTTCGTGGATCACTTTCCAAGTTATTCTCAGATAGTACTAATATAAGAGACTCGTCTTGTGTCGGTTGACCTTACTTTAAGTTAAGAATACTTTTAATGAAAAGTATCAAGTATGTCTTCTGTACATTAGGCCCAATTTGATTGCATATTAATATAATAGTATAAAATGTCAGAAATTCATAGTTCTCTTATCATATATTTTAAAATTCATTTTAACATTCCATGTTGACCCTTAAACTTTTTCCACAAGAACCATATCTTCCCAATCTCTTAATGTTCTGGATTGTTACACATGCAGAGTGCACTGGTATAACTTTTTTTTTCTAACTTGTTTTTTCTTTTTCCCCATTTTGAATGTTTTTATTTTCTTTATCCAGGGAATGAACAGCCAATGACATATTGGCCAGTTCCTTTTGACCTTGATGCTGGACATCACATATTACCAACAATAATATGTTGGGGTTGTCCTTCACAGCTCTCTGAGCTAGTGGAGGTAGAGATTGTTAAGTCTTTGGCTTTGATAAAAGAAACCAAATGTGTCATGGGTCAAATTAAGGTTGATGAGCTAAACTATTATAGCTCTGAAGATATACGTATGCAAGAAAACAAACAAGACCCTATTGAGGTGAAAAAGGCAACGATGTTAAGCTTTCAGTCACTTGATGATGCAGAATGTACACCATTTCAGGTTGATCCAGAGCTTTTTGATATCTGTTGCTCTCCAGTTGCATCCGCTCAGAAAAATAGCCGGAGAAGGGTCAATACAGTTCTTTCTTCAGATTCTGAAGATGAGTTTGCATGTGGTGGAAGAATTCCCCTCACTTCAGCTGGTGAAGTGCATGAGATGAAAAACACTTTTCATTGTCTATCTCCTGAAATACATCAGCCCCCAGCCGAGCCAGTCTTTCAATTCAAAGTCGACAAGTTGGAAGAAAGTTGTTCTCAGCTTCCAGAAATTGTTGATAATTCCCTTGTGGGGGATTCATGCAGATTACATGACATGTCATTTGTGCCAGAATCAACTTTTGTCCCTGAGACGGAGATTATCCAGGAAATGGAATTATTTTCTACAACTGTAACTTATTGTAATTTTTTCAATGGAGCAGAATCGAATTGGACATTCCAAAACCAAGATTCAATGCCTGTCCTCAAAACTGCCGCTGGTTCCCAGCTATCTAAATCTTTGCATATATTGCAGAGTGACCTGGAAATGGTAGGAAATGATTTTGATGCTGTTACAGCTTCTGGCTGTCAAGAGGAGGTTGGGGATTCTCTTTCGAAATCTGAGCCAGATGTTCCTAGAGGGTTTCAACTGTTGGATGAATGTAGTCGAGTGGATATCGTGAGGACATTGAAATCCCTAGACTGTGCAGTAGCTGATCAGGGAATTGATATTGTGAAAGAAACATGGAAAAGCCTTTATAATCAGTCCGAGGATTTCAAAAAGTATGTCACTATAGAAGAGAGAACTGCTTGTCAAGTTTTGACATTTTCACATGGAATGAGTAATTTGATCTCAGAGGCTGATTTATTACTTAAAGACTGCCATACGTTATTATTTGTAAGTACACTATCCATTTTGATGCAGCTTTTTCTTTACTATTAGATGTGCATATTGAAATATAGGTTTATCTTCCAGGATTCTTTGTGGCCATCGATGATTCCCAATGAAAAAACACATTCCTATACTTATTACGATAATCAATTGGAGATGTCATCAATTCTAGCTCAGCATGGAATGTGCTACTACGCTAAAGAAATAGCTTCATTACAGTCAACAATGGGGTACCAGAACAATTTGGATTTGGCCTCAGAGATGTTGTTGTCCTCAGCAAACTCAGTTGCGTTAGGCAAACTGGCTAGCCAGGACTGGAGAAAGGCCGATAGATCCAGTACAGAAACTACCAAAAGCTCTGATATTCTAAAAAGGTAAGAGATCAAACCCACTTGATGTCCAATCTCATTCACTTATACTGTTGTTCTTCCTTTAGATGGTGCTATGAAAGTATATAACCGATCTATTTGTTAGCATAAGATATCTATTCTTGGTGATATACACCTTGATCCCTTTTTGCTAGTGCTACCAGTATCCCATGATGCAACTAATGCCAAACCTTTTTTTTTGAGAAACAGTGAATCAGACTCAGCCCTTGACGATATACTTCAGACTGTAGTCCCTTCAAGGTCATACCTAGCTGCTAAGGGTTGTGCATTTCATGAATACATCTCAACATTGGGCCAGATTTCAAGATATGAAACCTCTCGTTTGTCCAACTGTGTTGACAATAACAGAAAGCAAAGAAGGTATGAGCTATCTGTCAAGCTATCTCCTGCAATGCTAGAAAATAAATGCTATGCTAGTAACATTATCTTGATTTTGCACAGAGCTCGTGTCCCTCAGAACTATTTGCGCTCCGGTTCATTAGTAATGTCATCGGAGGAAATATCGTTGCTGGATCGTCGTATTAGCTACGGAGAAGTTCATTGTCCTGCCGGTGCTAGAAGTCTCAGATAACAAATCTCAGGCAACAGTTATTTGCATAGTGAAAGCATGCTGATTTCCAAGGGAGAGTATTACTTTCTTGGAGGATGAAGATGTCTTCATTATTCATCTTCATTATTTACAGTTAAGCTGTAGCCATGGCTTGTTGGAGAAGGTTCTTGATTGTCTGAACCACAGGAGATTGCTAATTTTAGGTATTTTTTTATTTTTATTTTTTTGTATTTTTGAGTTGGAACTTTAGGTAATTTTAAAAGGTGTAAATTTCCAAATCTCTCTTTATGTCCAATTATATACGACGGAAAGTAGTCAATAAAAGTCATATTTAATTAACATGCTTAGAAATCTTTCTTGTTCAAATTGATCATTCTTTTGTTTAATTGATATTGAATATTACTTTAAATGATCAAACTTTCTGTTATGCGTTGTATTTTTTTTAGGCGGCGTTGTATTAAATTATTAATTAATAAGTCTAAGAGTATGCACATCCGTGTATCTCATGACTTTAGTTTTGGGATTAGTTTTTTACACAGCGCCTATGAGTACTCAATCTTCACTCATAGTCATCCTTTCTCTATTGGAGAATAGAATTAATTGCAGGTAATACTCAAATATTGATTTTGAACTAACTCTATTCTTTTTATTGAAAAATATATCAACTTTTAATATTTTAGATTTTTGCATGAATTTGAATTTGAATTTTATTGACCAATAATTAGATTCTCTGGAATTCGATGTGAAATTTGAAAGTATTGTTGGAAAGCTCCCAATGATATTTTTTTATGGTATGTGATACAGAAATTCAAATTTCGGCAAAAAGAGAAAAACATGAAGTTTAGTCACAATAACTTTCAGGTCATTTTCTGATTATTTTAGATTACCAAAAAACTCAACGCTACGGGTACCATTACAAAGCTACCATCAAGAGTTTTTCAATAATACTTTTAGATTTTACATTGGACTTTAGAAAATCTGAGTTATGACAAAAAAAAATGAACTATGTCAAGTTAATATTTTTATTGGCCAAAATTATAGCATTGATTAAAAACCAAAATTTAATGATAGTTTATGTTTTTACGGCAATTAAATTCGAATAATATCCATAAATGTTGGGATACTATAATATGAAGTCAATGTTTAACAAATTATCACCACATGAAAATGCTCATTCTATTCGTTTTACATTATAGTTTTATACACCATGCATATTTTTTAGATTTCACAACCTGAAGCATAAAAAAGTATAAAGCTAATTAGGTTTTAGCTTATGAAGATACAAATTCTATTTGATATAAAAATCACAGTCTTCAATCATTACATTGCTCTATGTGTATGAATATTGTAAACTGTACTCATAATCTACTACTTATTAAATCTTTTTGTATAAAATACATTGTACTACTATTAATATAATAATCATATGTTTGTTACTGGGTACATGGAAGTCGGTGCTGGAACACTAATTCGTCTTTACATGTAACTCAACGTTCAGATTCAGAAATTTGAAAGTTAAGACCAATTATAGTTGGAAAATAATATTATTTATAATATATTAACCTCTGAATTTCTGGCTTCAGCAAATGATATTCCCTAGGAAATCAAACTGTGTGCATGAAAACATCACAGTTTGGTGGGACTATCTTAGAAATATTCATTAGTGTGGGGTTTCTTTGAGACCTTATGATTCAAGAATTGCAGTTGGTTTTTTAGTTTACCAACACAATCAACTTCAACTTTGTGTTCAAACACACATGCACACACTTGTGCACATCACCAAGGCCAACATGCAAACTCAAATCTTGTTTTTTTTTTTTGTAATTTTATTTTATTTATCTATTTAATATATTGTTTCTTGGTATTATAAATTGTGATGTAACTTTGATTCAACTTATGCCATGCTTTTAACTTCTAGGAGATGCATTGACCTATATTTTCACTTTTAACGCATATCCCATATTTGTGTGATTCCACAATCCTCAGTATATATCATGGAAAGACTCGACCTAACATGAAAAAAAAAATGAAGAATAGGTTAAATACTTGTAGCTGTTCCAACTATCACTCTTTATATGGATTATGGAAGCCCACATGATACAACTCTATGCATTGCATCCACACTCTATTGTGGCCCTTATAAAAATATAATATTGAACTGAAAAAAGTGATGAAAATATAATTAAATAAAAAAAACTTGGAATAATTGAAGGACAGAATAGTAAATAAGGTTAGAAGAATGGTGACAGAGAGTCCGGCGAATTAAACGGGAGCAATTATTTGGCCAAACGACTTTCCTTCCTTCTCTGACCAACTCTCATGGGCCCCATTTTGTACACTTCCATTATTTTCTGTCCTTTTAACATTTGGTAGAATAAAATCTATTTCAATTTTATCATTTTGCAATGTGATTTTACTATTTTTACAACTTACGTTTCATTTTTATCCATTATCACCGTGTTATATCTTCTTTTTTTATCAGGTAAATGTATCTTAGGAGTTAACACACTCAGATTTATTGAAGAATTGGTAGAATTCAAAATTAAAATATTTAGCTTAAGAATACTCATTCCAATAAGACAACGTGTTATCTCTCTTAATTATCAAGTGATTTTATTGGCGGATCTTAGGGAGCGGGAGGGGTCGGCTGACTCCCCGATCGTGAAGAGGGCCTAATTTTTTCTTACGTTCGACCGAAAATGTCATGGTTGTCCTCTGATCTGCATTTTTTTAAGAGGAAGACGTCAAACGATGTCATTATGGAATCCGTCACTGATGATATGAACGACCCGCCCCCTCCTTCCAAAATTATGTTCTGAATCCGTCATTGAATGGTTATGTAAAAGTGTAATATTATTTAACATTCATTGCGGGTACGAACTATCTGGAAAAAAAAAACATAAATCAAGTTAGGGTGAGTTTGGTAAAAATAAATTTGGAATTGATTTATAACTGTAATTATATGGAATTGATTTGAAATTATGATATTCTAATTCAATTTCAAATCCTTTGTTTGGTAAGTAAAAAATTAACAAAGATTTGGAATTGACTTTTAATTATATATTTTTTATTTATATACATTATGTAATTCTAATATTATTTTTCTATATATTTTGAGTTGTGTGTGCAAGTGTGTGTGTTGTGTGCGTTTGTTATGTGTGTTGTGTGTGCAGTGTTTCTAATTTTGTGTTTCGTGTGTGTTTGTTGTGTGTGTAGTGTGTGTCTTGTATGTCGTGTATGTGTGCAGTATGTGTATTGTGCGCAGTGTGTGTGTGTTGATGATAGTGTGTGTACTTTGTGTGCGATGTTGTCGTGCGTGTTGTATGTTTCTTGTGTGTGTAATTTTGTGTGTCATGTGTTATGTGTGTTTGTTGTGTGTTGTGTGTGTGCGTGTGTGCAATATGTGTGAACAATGTGTGTATTGTGTGAGCACTGTGTATATCGTGTGCAGTGTGTGTGTGTGTATGCAATGTGTATGTGTGTGCAATATGTAATATGTGTATTGTGTGTTGTGTGCAGTATGTATATTTGAGAGGTACTAAATTTTATATTTATTTGATTGCTAAATCTTTTACTTTAGTTATAGAATTAAAATTATGAAATTTGGTAGATTTAGAATTAAAAGCTCTAATTCTAAATTCAAACCATCAATTTTGTGATATCAAATCAACTCTTAATAAAATTCACATGCGAATTTTCTTCATTATTATATTTATTTTTTGCTATCACACTTTCTACACCATGTAATGAATACTTATGTCTGCATTGAATTTCACATAATTCATGCAACCTTTGGTGAAGAGGAATAACATAGCACGATGGTATATAAGGTGGGCCCAAATGCCTATCTAACGTAAATAGTGATAGAGCCTATAATAGCACCCTGTAAAAGGATATTAGAGCTACTATAAGTACTTTACAATTAAGTAAAAACACTTGGTAAAATGACATGAGCACTAGTATGCTTAAGCATTTTAAAGTACGTTCCAACGTGTTCAACACTCTGAACATGCCAATGTGGGTTGTTGAGCATGTTGGTTAAATACGGCCCATTGTGCTTGAATACACTGACATATTAAAACCGCCGCCCAATCAAGACGTGACATGCAGCATTTTTTGATTTTTTTAATATTTTTTTTCATTTATAAATAGTGTAAACTTGCAAGAAAAACGCCAGACCCATTCCGACATGCCAATATTGACATATGTGTCCCTCACATGCATATGTCTATATAAATACCTTATATTTCGTTCATGTAAAGATATGTGTTCTAATTTCAACATTAAAACCTCTCAAATATTCGAACAGGATCTCATTTTAGCGTTGAAGTCTCTTCCCGAAAAATCCCTCCGACTCTATTATACATATCCGACGGCCGTTTAAGTCGTGGTGAAGCTATAAACCTGTGCGCACCAAACATCATCAAGAATCACCTTTGTTCCAAGTTTCGTAAGATATTTCTTTTACTTTGTTGCTTAAATTTTGAACACAGATCTAATATACAAACTCATTTCTTTATTAATTTAATACTATTTTATTTATTTTTACATGAAACTACTTGTATATAAATTACGAAGATTGATGGAGTATATTTACTATAAATTCCTTTTTTCACCCCAAGTACTTGACCTGAAAGTTTGGGTGAGGGTTAAAAGTTTTGCCCAAAATATCAAGAGATGAATTTATTAGGGCAGTGGTAAAATTGGCATTAAACTGCTGCAGTAAAAATTTGGTAAGAAAGAGATACTGTAAATGGAAACGATGAATCATGATTCTCATTGTCCACCTTTTTATGCTCACTGTTCGATTATTGACTATTCATATTTCATTTCATGAAAAGTGTTGTCAATAAATATGCGACGTCAAGATAATAAGTTTCACTAATTTTATTAAGACGTACGGTGTGGAATGATTTATTAATTTCTTGTTTTTTATTCGTAATATTAAGAAAATTTGAAGTGATCTACAAATTACCCAAGAGAGATTATACAAATCTTCAATATATGACGAGTTTGACATCGAAATTTTGACAACTATTACCCAGTCACAAACCCACCACTCTATTAGAACATGGTTAATAGTGGCCCATTGTGAGAGCCGCTCGCTGTTGCTGTTGGCTTATCGCCGCTGAAGAGCGATAAGCCGTCGGCTCTTCCCGCAAGTATGGCTCAGCGAGCCGCTCGTAGTTGCTTTTTTTTTGTATAGATTTTTTAATTTTATTTAATAACTAATTGTATTCTTTTAAATAAGAGGCTTTGGTGTAGTAATAAAAGTGACAATATTTACACAACTCTCTTGGATTCGAAATCCACTTGAAGCATAATTTTTTTTCCGTAAAGAAATTTTTTTAAAAAAAAAATTTATTATGAAATTCATAAATAATATAAGAGAAATGTTGTGGAATGCCTTAGGTGGACTTAAAAATGAGAAATGAAATGTATCATTACATTATAGTAAAAATATCAAAGATCTAGATATAAGATTCGGATTTAATATAAAAATATTTTTCATACTTTACGATGATATATGTCAGGATAAAAATTATATTCACATTGATCCAGAATATTCTAATATACCCAGCATTAAGATCTGCATTTTCCTGACATAAAAAAAAACTAGTAAATTGTTAACGACGTATAAAATAAAAAATCCCATTTTATCTACCATCCAGCCAATAGTACACTACAAATAAAAGAAAAAAGAAAGAGAATTTGACGAAAAAATAAAATTAAAGCATTAAAGTTGGTAATAAAATAATCCACCAAAAACCTGACCTCTTCATTGAATTGTTTACTATTTCCTCCCACGTAGTGTGAGGCCACAAGCAACCATAGATTATTGTGACCTTAATCAAATAAAAAAATATATGTATTATATATATAAAAGGAAATCCACTAAACAAAGCATAACATAGCAATTTAAATTGCACCATCACCCCTCCCATCTCTTGCTCCCCATATTCTCCCTTCCCCTCCACCAGAAACAAACACACACACACGCAGTGTGAGAGCATAGTACTACTTCATGCATTGACATACATTTATATATAGTTCAAGAAAGTAGCAAACTTGAGGTGGTGGAGAGAGAGAGAGAGAGAGAGAGAGAGAGAGATGGGGAGGTCAGATTCATTTCTGAGGCAGCTAAGTAGCAAGGAAGGTTGGAAATCAGCATCAAAGAGGTGGGTTGGAGGTGGGGGTGGGGGAGGGGGGTGGGGGAAGCAGATGGAGGGGCTGTATGGGGGTGAGATGATGATGAAGAAGAGAGTGATGGTGGTGGTGGATCAGTCCTCACATTCCAAGCATGCTATGATGTGGGCTCTCACTCATGTCACTAATAAGTCTGATATTCTCACTCTTCTTCACATTGTCTCTTCCTCTTCTGACTCTGCTTCCTCTTCTTACCTTGCTTCCTCACTCGCCTCTCTGTGCAAGGCTTGCAAGCCTGAGGTCAGTCACTTGGATTTTCCACATTTTCCCATTTACCATATTTTTTGGAACTTGCCCCTTTTGATTCTTGAGGTGTTCCCTGCATTTTTACATTGTGTGTGTATGTGTGCTTCATTTGCCTATCTTGAGGTTCTAGCTTCTTGATTTGGTGTTTCCTGCATTTTCCCATTGTTGTGTTATTGTGTGTGTAGAAATGCAAAACCCATTCTTCACTTGTTTCTCTTGAGGTTTTAGGTTCTTGATTTGTTTTTTCCTGCACTTTTTACCCTTCTCTCTCCCCCCCCTCTCCTCTGTGTGTTATCTGCACATTTGTTTTCTTGGAGTGTTTTTAGGAGCCAACTATGTTTTTGAGTGCATCTGTCAAGTCTGTGAAAAGAGTTAGTGATGGTGGATGCTCTCTTTCTAGTACTTTTTTGTTATTTTTGCATTGAAAATGTGTGAATGAGATGTTAGGTTTGATGGGTGTTTGAAGGTAGAAGTAGAAGCACTAGCCATTCAAGGACCAAAGATGGACACAGTGATGAGCCAAGTGAAGAAGCTTGAGGTCTCTGTTCTTGTCTTAGGACACAAGCACCCCTCCCCTTTCCTCAACTGGTATGTAATTATATATGAGAGAGAAATGAGAGAGAATGATGAGATGTTGATGATGATTTATTGCAAAATGTGTTATGTGCAGCCTGTTTGTGAGGAGCAGTGCAGATGAATTTGTGGAGAAATGCATCAACAGTTTGGAATGCCTAACAATTGGAGTAAAAAAGCAGGGCAATGGAGTCAGTGGTTATCTCATCAGCACCAGATGGCACAAGAACTTCTGGCTCTTGGCTTAGACTTAATTACCTCTAAATTAATTGCTCTTCTTCTTTTGTACTATTATAAGTATTCACTAGAAACTAATCTCTGTAAAAACACTTGCACTCTCATCTCTCTAATCTTACCATCTTAACTTCAACAAATTAGACCTATAAATAACCATCTACATATGCTTCTTGCAAGAAATTTCCGACGACCCCTATATGACTTCATATCTGTTCGTGGGGGCTTCGAACCACCCTAGCCCCCCTCCTGCTTCAGCAGCAAAAGAAAAAAAAAACATCAAACAACGCTCACAATGAGCATTTGCAAAAAACAAACATGTAAACGCAAAAAAAGTAGGCTCTTCTCATTACCGACATGTGTGCTATTAGATTTGTGGTTGTCTATATATATATATATAGACGTCTATATATATATATATAGACAAAGGGAAGAAGGCGGCCCCCAATGTGCTTGATGGCGGATCAAAGAAGTATGAGTTGGAAGAGACGAAGTTGGTAGCCCGATGCTACATTGATGTGTTCAAAGATCCGGTGATCGGAAACGGACAAAGGGTCCGCGTCTTCTAGGAGAAGATTGCGGAAAAATACAACGCGCTCAAAGCGGCCCGGGCGTTGTAGCGCAACTACGACAACCTCCGCAAGCATTGGGGCCAGGTTCAGACTAAGGTAGCCAAATTCGTCGTCTACATCAACAACCTCCAGAAAATATGGTCGAGCGGCCAAAGCTGTGAAAGCATTCACGAACAAGCTCACGCCGCCTTCTACAACGAAGAACTTAAACAGTTCAAGTACGAAAAGGTGTGGGCAATTGTGTGAAATCACCCCAAATTTTCCGACGACTCCGGCTCCTTATCTGGCCTGAAAAAACCAAGCACACCGCCTCCGGCCAATACTCTACAAGCAAAGAGGCTGATGCACTCGATTTGAATGCTTCGAGAAATGAAAGTATTGGCCAACAGTCGTCGACCCGTCCTATGAGACAGAAAGCGGTGAAAAGAAAAGGGAAATGGAAGGCACGAAAATGCAATGCTGGAAATCGAGACCCGTCAGTGGACGACATAACTCAAGCGGTGTTGTTCAAGGTGCACATGAAAGTGATTTTTAAGGACACTTTGGACATGAACGAAGTGCAAATTGAATAGCATACCAAGTTGGTCGCCATCCTTGAGAATAAATTAGGAATAAATTAGGATTTAGGAATTTTTAGGTCTTTTATTTAATGTAATGTAGGTATTTTATTTAAAGTAATTTTTTTTATTAATATAATTTAGGAATTTAAATTAAGTAATTTTCAAATTTTAGTGAAGTGTTTTTCGAATTTATACTCATTTAATTTGATTTTACAAATAACTCAATTCAAATAAATATATAAAATTGAAGAATAATAAAAAATGATGAAATGATAAAATATAGAGTTGTGGCTGATTTGAGGCCGGGATAAAAGTGTTGTGGCTGAAGAATAAAATGGTGACGTAACAGTTGAAAATTGAATTGTGGCTGATTTTTTTGGGTTGGGATAAGAATGCTCTATATATACTATGCTTAAAAAAATAGAATGATCTTTTAATTGATGTGGATTTTTTTAAATTATTATTTTATTTGAATAAAAATTACACAAATTTTTTTAATAGCAACACAATTATCCACTATTGGGAAAGATTTTTTTAGATATGCAAACGAAAGAAGCTCATTTGTAACCCTATGCATCTTGGGTTGTCATTGAGTCCCTTGATTCGTTCTATGGTCTGTAGCATTGTTCTTAATTGATATCAGCATTTTGCATTGTCGCTTTGGATTTAGGAATTAGGTTTGTATTTTTATTTGTTGATGTACATGACACTGTGACTGAAAATGAAAGTCAGTGAATTTAACAATTACAAATGTGAAAAGTAGCTTACCACTCTAGACTGTTCAATTGGCCTGTTTTATTTCCATATTCATGTTTACATTTTGAAAAAAATCTTGATGGCATCCTTATTATAAGAACATATAGATGCTAAGATTTAAGTGAAAGTTTTCTTGATTCATTAATATTAAACAAGTTCGTTTTGATTTGGCAGCTGGGATGCAAACAGTGGTAGCTATCACGGTGATGATGGACTCATTTACTTTTCAATAGATATTGAATCGGAGAGGGGTTCGGCCGGCCTTTCACAACGGGAGATAAAGTTGGTGCCGGCATCAACCGTGCAATGCATAAGTAATTTTTCACGTATGTACACTTGTAATAGGAGGGGGCTCCGGCCCACCCTAGCCCCCATCCTGCTTCCGCAGCAAAAAAAATAATAATCAAACTATGCTCACAATGAGCATTTGCAAAAAACATGTTAACGTAAAACAACTAGGCTCTTCTCATTACCAAAAACATGTGAGCTATTAGATTTGTGGTTTTCTTACATTAGCCTTTCATACAAGAATGAAACTCATCGATCAGCACCGGTTAAAATAAATAAGGCTGTAATATATTTATATATTATATATAATCGGTTAAAATAGGAGGGGGCTGTAAGGAGGTATGAGCAAGAGTCATACTTTGTCGTCCAATTTGTCGCTGACCAATGGGAGCAACTCCGTTTTGCTCCGTGGAGTACGAGGCGTGGCAGGCGCTCCTGGGGCTTGGTTTGAGAGCATCTGCCTCACGTACCCATAGAAGGTGCATCCAACGAGCGTCACCCCACATCCAATCGCGTTCATGATGGAGATTGGATTCCGGAAGATGAGCCAAGAACACGTAAACGCAACTGCAACCTGATGTGGCAAGGGAAATCAGATTTCAAGAATTAATAATATGTAGCAGAGGATTTCAACATGCAGATAGTTTTCATAATTAGGGTTATTGCTGAAAATTTGATGAACTTTGATCTTATTTGATTTTCAACACGTTTAATACATTTCGAGATTGCGGCATTGTCCAATGTCAGCATGATGCCTCGAGAAGTCCAAGATTATGTTCAAGCAGACGTTCAATAGATCTTCAAAGTGAGATAGTTACGCACCTTAAGATTTCCTGCAACGTTGAAGGTCACAGCAGTTGTGGAGTGAATGACATAAAAAATCGAGAAGTTGAGGCAGAAGGCCGTCACCCCAGACCCGAAAATGATGAAGAGGGACGAAAAGAGAGAGGGGCACGTAAGAAGCCAGTCCGCGACCCCTGGCCCTTCCAGCACCATGGCCGGCACAGCCAAGATCATAGTTGCGAAAGGAGCCATGTAGTAAACTGTGTTTATGCTGCAGTCAACTCATAATCAGTAAATATCAAATGAAACGGAAGCTGTCAAAGCAAGACGAAAAAAGAATTAATGTCAACTTATTATAGTTATAAAATCATTGTTGAGATCAAGCAGCAAGGAAGGGTGAGTCAAGAATATATTAAACGACAAGTCTTTCTTTGCACCAAATATTTTGCAAGAATGAATTATTTCATCACAAGTACTTAGCTCTCTCTTTTTATAAATATTAATATGTGCAAACCCTCCACAAAGGCGTCAACAGCAGTGACAAAAACTAAATAAATGTTGAAATAAATCTCTTATCCAGCAGAAGAGAACAATGAGAAAAATAATGTCTTTTACGTTTCTTGGAAGGGAATATGATGCACTAATTACAAAGGAATACCCTTCTATAATAACACCAGTGAGAATAGGGAACTGATTCTAGATCGAGAAACTATCATTTCAAGTCAAATTTAAACTTAGCTAAAGTCAACCTGTCATGACTATTTAATTCGTAAGGAAACCAAAAGGCAATTAATTACTTAAAAGAATCATGCATGGGAACACAAATATAATTAGTCCATTCCATTTGAGTATGTTGACTTACCTTAGATGAATTTAAATTATTTCTATATTCTGATCAATATAGCTACAGGCTGAGTTTTGCAGTATCCATTGTACATAGATATTTTATATGGTACAACGAGTAAGTGAAAACGAACAGCTTTTTCCTATCTATACAGCAATATCAAAAGGACAGTAGATTGTGTATCTAGTTTTACATAGGAAAATGGATGTTGAGGAAGAACAAATCAAGAATGCTGCTATCTCTATGCTGTTATTCTTGGTCATTAACAGTTCATGATGGACATTTAGAGCCAAAGAAGAAGGAATATTACTGTTACCTGTCAAATTTGTACCCGTGCAACAAAGACTCTGCAAGAATGGTTTTTGTAGATGTAGCAACACAACCAAATAAAGCAGCAAAAAATCCTAGCATGTTAAAACTCAGCTCCGTGACTGACGAGAGCAGAATCCCTCCAACAATCGGAATTAGAGCAGCCCAAATTCGCCAGTCGAAGTACTTTTTCCAGATTAGCCACTGCAAGATGACTGTTCATAAGCCAATAAAGGTATTCAGCAACACAACTAAATAATCAATATTACATATACCATCAAATCATCAATTATTCACAGCAGAGACAAACACTGGAAGCGAGCTTCTCAAATGCCGACTTCGTCCAGATAACAAACCTTCTGAGGTGGCTCTTATAACAGCTAAAAATAACACCTTATTTTTACCTACTATAAAGTCCTTAGTCCTTGTGAACCTGATGCTTGATTTCACTTGGACTAAAAAGACACAACACCGAAACTGCAAATAGACACTCCATAGAATGCATACAGTGGAAACTCGGAAAACTAACTGCTAAAGTTCTAACCAGATCAATAGATTAAACAAAGAAATTAAACACCATTCACTTTAGAGAATGTGAAAAGCCAAGAACAAAACAAACAACAACAACGTCATTGTTTCTAACTCAAGAACCACTCCAGAAATTGAGAAATTCGAATTTGGATTGAGAATATATCTAGCTCGTTGGCATCAATTAATCAATATATCCAATTATTCATCAGCATTAAATGCAAGCTGCAGCACATTTCAGAAAGAAAAAAATAAATAAAGGGAAACATGCGGATCATTCGAAAATGAATCGTAGAAATCCAAATCATATTAAAATAGCAACACTGAAGCATAAATTCAGCAAAAAGTAGGAAACACCTTTTGTGGAACATTATGTTCTTAATTAAACCTCAATCCATTCATTAACATAAAAGAAGGAAACTTTAAACAAAGTCGCCTAATAATTAAGACTTGAAACCCACAAGAACTCCAAAATATTCTTGCCCACAACCAAGATATAAAAAAAATCATAAAGAAACTCACATCAAACATAAATGCAGAATATTGAAATTGGGATTCTCAGAAACTGAAAAATTGCATAATAAGTTCAGCATAAGAAACTTTAATTGCTCCCAAAAGGTCCAACAACAAGAGAAAAGCAGTAGCAATAATGCCATTTCCCCATTTATTTTCTACAAATAATAAAAAAATAATTACATACATGTACGGATTATAACCACAAAATTTCACCTACTTCTCTTACAATACGAAAAAATGGCAGTAACATTTCAAACTTAAAAGAGCTAGCAAATCATTTTCTCCGCCATTTATAATCATGAAAATGATAAAAACTCAACACCCCTTCTGTGATGTGGGATTATCTACCTAATCATGGATCTGAGGTGGGCAGCTTCAAATGCAAGTAATAATGAAAGAGGGAACCTTAAAAAATAAAATTTTGAAAAAGAGAAAAAAAAATGGAATCTTTGTGGAGAAGTGATGTTTTCGAACAGCAGTAGTCAGTGAGTGCGGTGGGCTAAAAATTGAATCTTCAAACTGTTATGAATTCGAAATGCTGGAAATTCTTGCAGTATAAATTTCACTCTTTTTACTTAAACTTTGTTTTTCTTTTTAAATATCTGATTAATTGAGATGAAAAAAGTAGGGATTATGAAAAGGAGGGAAAATTCCTACCAAAAAGTATGCGATGAAGTAATTAGTTTTGGTATTTTTCTGAGATTTTTGGTGGTTTACACAGCTTTCCAAAAAATTTTAACTTTGGCCGGATGTAGTTTTACTAAAATACCCCTTTGAAGCTCATGTTGTGTCATTCCTGGAGAGGGTATTTTAGCAATTTCGTAAGATCCCTGTGTTGATTCATGTGATGGATCTACCAATACTTACTTTTTCCTTCTACTATTTTTTCTTTTTTATTTTATTACAGTGAAGATAGTGTTAAAAAAAGAAAAATCGGAAATACTAATAATTAAGGGTTTTGTTATTTTAATAAACAAAATTGCAGGATCTAAACGTAAATTTGTTATTTTAGGATTATTTTTTTCAGTATCTTATGATCATTAATTATGTACAAATTAATATATGTCGGGATTTTAGTTTTTTATTATAACTATTTTCTATGGTAAAAAGAATTGAAGGATTGCATATTGTGTTAAAACCTTAAAAATAAAAATATTGTAAATGATTATAATAACCCAATAAAAAACTTGTGTGAGAGCATCACCATAATAAATATATTGCTTATGGTTATGGCCCAAGCGTGTACAATTCTTGTATCCAACAATGGTTGAACTTTTTATTTTAATTTTTTTAAGGAAATTCTGTTAGGTTTAATTGAATTAAATAAAATATATAGTATTTTAGTGCATGTCTTATGACTTTATCTATTGAATGGATTGGATGAAGTTGAAATTTACTTTTGAATTTTAACGAATCTAAACCAAACAACAATAAATAATTTTTTTAAGTGTTTTCCCCTTTCAAGAAACCTTAGGGTGTGTTTGGTAGCTGAGTAGGGATAAATAGCGATTACGAAACAAAGGGGAAATTTAAACATGGCCGGGGTGATTATGTGTGATTCAGAATTCGGTGGGTCCCACTTATACTTTGTTTGCTACCATGGACACAAAACCATGAT
>JAYDZE010547656.1:0-13853 GCA_034509125.1 Monilaria moniliformis | reverse complement strand
CCCCCCCCCCCCCCCCCCCCGCCCATGGGATGAGACGGGATCTCTTATTTCTTCATCTCTCCATCATAAAAA
The DNA here is from genome assembly GCA_034509125.1 of Monilaria moniliformis. Lineage (NCBI taxonomy): Eukaryota > Viridiplantae > Streptophyta > Magnoliopsida > Caryophyllales > Aizoaceae > Monilaria > Monilaria moniliformis. The sequence continues at coordinate 13,781 of JAYDZE010547656.1, read as the reverse complement.
ACCATAGGCCAATTAAGACAAGAGGCATTTCTTACGTTTCACTTTGTCTTTTCCTTTGTTTTCTTGTACCTTCCTTCAATAATTGCAGTTTCTAAACAATTAACTAAAAATGACTTGAATTAATTTACTGCTGATCATATAAAAGTGGCTGGTTTTTACAGTGAATTTGACACTCGTGATTTGATACTCGTGATTTGATATAATTAATTCGCAATTATGTTATCTACGTAGGACTAATGAATGGATTAATTACTTATATAATCCAAACAGGAGCTGGGGAAATGTACTCACGGAAAGGTGTAAGAAATATATTTTCCTACTCAACTATATATCGATGAAACCATTGAAAAATCAAATTAATTCATACATAACATATGTATATTTATGTATATAGTTAGCTGAATGATAAGTGTGATGCATTATAAATTTTTAAAATTCAAACAATATATATATATAATAAATAAAGAATTTATCACAATTTGAAACAAATATAGACAAAAGTGATTCTTTAAATAGAAATAAATAATATATACTAAGTTAAATAATTAAGCTATCTTTAAAAATAAAAACAGAAAATGATATTATTGAGATATAAAGTGAACCAAACCAACTTATAGGAGCGGACGCAGAAAAATAGTTTACAGAACTTTTAACAACGAGGAATACTAATCAGGCTAAAAGTATAGCCGAATAATAAGGGTGGATGTCGGTGTAATCGGTCTAAGAGTTAATAAGCTCGAGCAACCGAATTGATATCCAAATAAGTCCAAACGTAAGTTTTGGGAGTTGGATTAAATTCGAATAATAAATCCTATAACATGTATTGCAAATTTTTAGGGATCTCAATTTAGCCCGAAATTCATGGGTTGGCTCGATTAATCTGACAACTCGATAGAATTAGGGTTGAAAAATCTCAACTCGAAAAAAATCTCAACCAGTAGCCTGCAACCTTCGGGTTGGCCCGAGATAGCCCAAATCCATAGGGTCGACCCGAAAATTAGCGAGTTCTCGTTATTTAGTTTTCAAACTTCATTAATTTATTATTTTCCAACTTTTGAAAGTTAGTATAATAATTTTTTTTTCAAATGTATGTGAAAAAATACATTTTGATTCAATATTCGAAAGTTATGTTCATCATTTCACTTTTTTATATTTTAATATAACATTTAATATAAAATGTTTAGATTTAAAATTTTTAAAAAAATGATAATCTATTTAAAAATATATATTTTATTACTTTTCTAAAAGCTATATATTAGTTTTGAGTTAATATGATAATCATTTATTGATGTATTACTATGTTACAGATATACAATTATCAAAATTAACATATTAATTAAAGAAATTCATAACAAAATTGAGCCCGATTGGCCCGATGAATTAACCCGAAACTCGATAATTTAGGATTTTGGTTGAGAATTTCTAACCCGAAATAATTACAACCCGAATGACCCGTAAACAAATAGCCCGACAATCCGATAGAGTTGGCCCGAACCCGAGCGGAATAGTCCGATTGACATTCTACATATTTCTATATAAGTGAGCCCGCTGCCCGTCAGGTAACTTTCATTTCAGGATGCTGTCAAATTCTTGTTTCGGTAAAGAATTTCTCCTAAATTTACGATTCCCTTTTCATAGGTTTGTTTTCGTACAATTTGTGTTTTTTTGGATCTAATGATTGAGAATTAGTGCCTGTCGTTATTATATATGGTTAAAAGTTAAATTTATGTTCCTCTTTTCATCATGAAAAGTAAATAAGGAGATTTAATTCTGGACGCCAATTAGTATATTCCCCTTTTGTTTTATGATAAGGTAAATATTGTATTTGGAGATTAGAGGCATGTGATCACTTGGAGAAATTTTGTGCCAATATCTATGATATAAATATATCTTATTGTTTATTTATTCTTTTCTTATATATCATCAATTATAATTATAATTATCAAATTTACGAATCGCATAAAAGTTAAAGTTTAATTCTTTAATTTTATTCATTTTTTGAAGTTAAAGTTAAATATCATACGTCAGAAGTGATGGTTCATTTTGTTAATTATAATATTTACGTACAATACACACTGTTAATTAACATACATACAAATTACGCACTGTTAACAACTTAAACTTTCTACAATTTGTAATTTGTAAATATTATAATTAACAAAATAAACAATCACTTCTGACGTATGATCAGTGGCGGATCCAGAAGTAGAAAACGGAGGGGGGCAGAATTAGTTGCGTTAAGCTAAATATTCCAGCCATCATCTTCTTCGGAACGGGCCGGCAGCTAAGGAAGGGGGCGACCATAACAGTTTTCCGGCAGAGTAAGGGGAAATTGCCCGTCGGGGGGGTTTGCCGCCCCCTCCGGGCCCCCTGCATACGCCACTGCGTATGATATCTAGGTAGAGATATTAAATCAAATTAAAGGTGATAAAAAAATTAGGGGGAGTGGGTTTGATGAAAATGCCAATTTATGCATCAAACAAAAGAACGTGACTTGCTATGGATCGATGCTGTCTCTGTTGATCATGTTCTCAATGGCTTCAAAATATATGAATATCTCTTAGGAATAAATAAATTATACTTTATAAGTTTTCATTTGTCATTTTACTTGCAGCATCCACGCCATATTATTTTATATATTACGTCGGCTTTTCCAAATATTCTTACGCATGTAGGCCAATTAATTTAATCACCAATTTGTAATGTTTGCCTAACCTTAATATACCTTTTTACTTATTCATAAAATCTTTTAAGATTAGAATTATTGTTTATCAACACCTAGAAATTTCTTACACATATATAGTCCCGCTCATCATAAGTATGGTGTTCATTTTTCTATATTTTACTATCTTATTTTCAAGCATTTTCTTTATCGAAATTCATGAGATTAAGTAACAAAATATGTGTGTGTATTTTGTGTGTTTGTTTATTTATGTGAAAACAAGCCACACACAGTGACAGATGTTGTGGTGTACTCCACAAAACTAATTGAAAACTAGGAAATGGTATAATATTAATACATATGTTTTGAGCATTACATTGATAGTTTCGTACTTTCATACCCTAAATTAGTATTTAATATTTTGTATCATGAATTGATACACTAACAAAAACAAAAACGGAAAAAAAATATTTATAGTTAATCACCGATAGATTGCCAATAGATTACCGACAATGAACATCTCCGATGGACATTGGCATGAAGTCTACGCTCCAAAATTACCGTCGACATTATCGATGGACAAGGACGTTGAAAATTGTACCGACGAACAAGTCCATCAGTAAACCTAATTTTGATTTAACAAAATTGTACCGACGAACAAGGCCAATGATATGCTAGAACTCATTCTTTTCTGATAATTGTAAACCAACATCGATTCAAGTTAAGGTTGTCTTAGAATATTTCGATATCTGTCGATGATTACTGTAAATCTGGATAAGTTTTATTGATGCGTCATAAGTTAGGAACCTTTGAGTTATCAAGGAATCTAAAATACTTGTGGCATCGTATCTTAAAAAGATTATCAAGTGTCTACGATCTGATTATAGATGTGAGAAGAATTGTTGGGGTTGTATGAAGAATCATCAAGTGAAATAGATGGACATGGGATGTATGCCACCATTGTTTTTTAGTATTAAGTGGGAGAATGATAGATAGGGGTATTCTCGAAATCATGCTTCTTCAAGTATAAGTGGAAGATTGTTGGGGTTGTATACTAGAAATCATGCTTTACTAGTTGCTTATGTATTAATAACCCTAATAACTATTATTCTCTGGCTCTTGTAAAGAGATATTACTGTTGCGTGGTTTGCCTTTTATAATGTGGTGTTTATATTGTAAGCAAATATAATATGTTATTATAATTGATCAAGCAAATCTAGCTCTTCTGCATTGTACACTTAATGATGGTCAGGTCATCACTAAAGGTCTCTCAGTCGGTGCCTTGCAGAAGAATTGGACGGTATATCATGAATAATAAATAATGTTCTTGAAATAGAATCTTAAACACGGGAAATAAATTATTTAAAAAAGAAGCCCAGATTATTCGTAATTTGGATTTGAAAAGGTAAGTTAATATTAATTTTTATAGTGGTCCAAATTAATATTCTATCGGGTTTGAATTAAATTGGAGTTCAATTTAATTAGTAAAGGTCAAATATGGAGGTCATTGGGCCAAATTTCCTTTGATTCCAAGCCTAGCCCATTACATATTCTATAAATAAGAGAGTGTGGAATTAAATCAGTTTACATTAACAGAGAATCACGCTATTCACGTGATTTTTCTTCTGTTCTTTCTTCTTCTGTTTTTTTCTTCACTCTAGCTTAAAGGGTTTGATAGAATGCAGTTCACACTGTATTCAAACCTAGAATTCGGGTAATAGGCTAGAAGATTCGAGATAGAATATTCAAACCTAAAATTCGGGTAATAGGCTAGAAGATTCGAGGTATAATATTGGAGGAGTGGTGGGAGTTGCAAGCCATCGTCTACAAATAGAAGATCTGCAATTAAAGGTAACATTCGAACTCTTAGATATCAATAATTTAAGATTTCGAATTAATTAATTCTTATTGCGTTTTAGGCAGATTTAATTGAATTGCATGATAATTAAATTTTAAACATCATCCTATGTAATTTCGGGTTTAGGGAAATCCTCACCCGATCTTTCCCATCACTTTTGATCTCAGTCATTCATCACAAAAGCACAAATCAATCTTACACATCCGTCTAAAAACAAAAAGCACAAAAGCATAATTCATGTGCCTTTGATCTCAGTCATTTATCACAAAAGCACAAATCAATTTTAGTCATCCGTCTAATAGCACAAAAACCATTTTATATCTATACATGCAAGAGCTCACAACATCACAATGGCCTCATCTTCATCTTCATCTTCAACTTTTCCCCACAAAACGTATACTTGCACAGAAAGCTATACAAATAAAGAAGACATCCTTTTATGTCAAGTTTATAAGCAAATTTCACAAGACCCAATCATTGAGACATAGCAGTCAGCAAATCGATTCTGAAAGCATGTGGAAGATCCTTTCAATGATGATAGTGACCCGACTTCGCCAGAAAGTACGTAAAGATCTCTGCATGCTCGTATTCAAAGCATCAAGAAAGCCGCAAAGAAATGAGAAAGATGTATCCGAGCAACTGGAGCAAGAAATCAAGGTGGTGCTTCAAATGCAGACATGTAAGTATCAATCATATTTTTTAATGTAAAATTTTCTCTTTTTATATGTGATTAATTCATTATAACTATTTGCATATGAAAGAAGCCGAAAAGACACTCAAGATTACAAATCAGGTTGAAAATTTGATCATGTTTAGAACATGATTAAAAATTTCAAGATTGTGCAGGGAGCTCTAGACAACCATCACGTGGAATTCAGTCTTCTGATTCAGAAACTCTAGCTCATATTTCACAAGCTTTACCAGATTTGTCTTAATTTACTATGAGATGTGATGATGACGATGAACATGTCCTTGGTGGTTCTTCATCGTCAAATTACGTCGGAGTAAAGAAAGAAAAACTAAGAAAAAACATTTCAGAAATACGACACCTTTGATTGCTGCTATAAAAAATAAATGACCTGAGGAGGTCATGAAAAAACCAAATGCACAAATGGATCAGCATTTAGCAAATCAAAAGGTGAGCAACAAGCTCAAATAAATGACGGAAGATTGACTTGAGCTTCATAGTCAATCCCCAAATTCGTGCATTTACTATAGCTGAAAATGATGCATTTTATAGAAAAAAAATCATCATCAAGATCAACCAAAGATTATGCAGCTAGAACATATTCTTTGTACTTCAATAATATTGCAGGATCAGGTTCTAATTTAACGGATTATTAAATTATGTTTTTATTTAGTTATCGTAATTTGTCTTTGTTTTGATTTTATGTATTTAAAATATGTTTGTTATTTTTAGAATTTTGTGGTATGTTATGTACTTTTTTAATTATTTATATTATTCTAATTATTATTTTGTTAAATTTCATAATATATGATGTAATATTATTTAAGTAAGGTCAACTAATTAAATATATTAGTCAAAACCAATTTAATAAAAAAAATTATTGAACTTGAACTATATAAATCTCCAACACTATGCGTGAACATTGGGCTTTTGGGTTGAATTTTTATAGCCATTACTTAAATCCAATTGGCTTTGACCCATTATACTTAAATAAGTAAATAAATAATTAATTTCAATGCTTCTTCTTTCTCACTTGCTTCTTCTTTCTCACTTATTAGTGTTGGCTGCCAGTTTCTTTATTGTAATTTGTTGTCTTATTATTTTTTTACGTGTGGTGATGTCTCAATAAAGAGGAAGAGTTAATGGTGTTTTTTTTATTATTAAAATTACTGACGGACTATTTGTTGCCGGTAGTCTGACGTTGAACGCGAACACCTCCTCGTTTTACTGACCGGAGTTCCCGAAAGTGTTAGACATCGGTAATATTTACCGACGGCCATTTATCTGTCGGTAATAGTTTTACCGACATTGTTTGCACCGACGTGTGGCATCCATCGCTTAAGACTTTTACCGACGGATTTTCAGGGTTTACCGACGGAAAAATCAGTCGATAAACTCCACTTTTTTCTGGCGCAACCTATCTTTCATAACCTAAACCAATTAAGCTGATTTGTTCTAATATCCAGTGATACACAATGAAACATTTGTACCACAAAAACTGCTTGAAGTCGACCTAGCATAAAACTATATCCTTTTTCTTTTCGGATCTTTGAATTGATAAAACAATTAATTTCATATTTTTAAAAATTATGAGTTGGAAACACCCTTCTACTCAAGTTGCATTAGAAATTCAAGTGAGACTAATCGTACTTAATTATTTACAAACATTGGTCATGGTATTTTAATAAAAAAAAATAAAAATCAAGACCAACTTAATTACAAAATATGTAACTCTATGGGAAATGTCATGGTCCTCACGGTTTACTCATGCATGAAAAGAAAATTCAATTTCAAGGCATTATCAATGAGAATTGGAAATGCATTTATTAGGACCAGAAATTTCCGTAGCTTATATAATAATAAAAAAAAAACAAGACTTGATTTACACAATAGGAAATTGAGATGACCCAAATAGAAGATGCCACATATTTCCCAATCTATCCTATCAGCTTTGGGCTTGGACCACTATGTCATGGACCACAACCAATGTGTATCACCAATCTAACTAAAAATAATAATTAATTAATCAATCCATTTATACTTTTTAGTAGATAAATTAATCCAACAATAATCAAAATATGCGAAAAATTATTAATAAAAACCCGAGATTAATTGATTAAGTCGAGATATTAGCTGTACGCAGCCTAGTTTTGTGTATCAATTAGTGCCACAAATTCATTTTCCAGATAAAAATATAGCAAAATTTACCGTTGTAGATGATTCAGTGATGGAGTGGATAAATTTGCAGTTGGTCGGTGGGTCTACACTATTTTGTGTTTTCTCAGCTTATATAGAGTAATAGAAACGAGGTTTTTTTTCAGATGAAAAGAAAACGTTCAAACCATCAAAAGTGGTGAGCATTAGATCCAACAGCTCAACAAAAACTGCAGCAAGACAAAAAGCAACAGATAAAAAACAGCAACAAAAGAAAAAATTGACAGCCTATACCTATAAACAAAATAAAAGACAAGAAAAACCAATTTGTAAGGCACCCACAACAACGAGGTTTACCCAATGTATAGAAACAAGGTTTCTCGAAACATACATAAAGACACTCTTTAGGTGTGTGAGTGCATTGTTATTGAGGGGCATATAATCAATATTGCACTTACTCATAAAATTAGATTATTTCATATATGAAGCTGTAATTTAAGGCCCAAATAATTTATGACAACTTCACATTACAAGGACCACTTTCTATGAGGCACACTAAAGCCTGGCTAAATCTAAAGGTCTTTTTTATGGGTATATCCATACGTAAATATCCTACAAATTCATTTTCGTTTATTTATTTATGAAATATTGAATTTTTTTCTCAATCTTATTTCATGAGTGTCACATAATTTCAATTTAGAAATTAAATAACTTTCATATTAAACTATGTTTTATAGGTTTGTTTATATTGAATTCTTCAAAATTATAGCGTGATTTATATATTCAAAATATTATGCCCAAAATATCCTCTAGTTATAGGCAATTTTCAAGTGCAAGGGTTTTAAAACGAAAAATTCTGAACCGTTACGGGCCCTAGTTTTGGTCCTTTAAGAATATTATATAAAATTTATGATAAATAAATTATCTTCTTTTCATTATCATAGTGTAACTTTGCTTCTGCAATAGATTGATAAAACTATTCTTCAAGTTTGTATTAAAAAAAACCAAAGTAACTAAATAATAGGACTAATTAATTATAAATCCATACACTAAGTCAAATTCTGATTTATCTCAAATATTATGAAGTTGGTGATAAAATATACAGACTATGATCATTTCTAATAAAATTTTGAATTTAAATTTTGCTCAAATTGAAGCTGACTTGACATTGAAATTTTAATACGTCACGCGACTTTAACTTTCGGTTACTAACATGGAATTATATATGCCAAAATGTTGCACAATATTCATACGTATAATGCTTATAGTTAGATGTCGATCTTTATATGACTTATGAGCATTATTGTCTAACTTTTGAGCATCTATATTTAATTTTTGGGCATCATATATTTAGTTTTTAGCATCCATTTGACTATTATAATTCTACGCTAGCAAACGAATGTTTAATGTCATGATGATGTATTAAAATTTCGATGTCAAGTCAGCTTCAATTTGAGCAAATTTAAATTCAAAGAACTCTTGGAAATAAACAAATTTGTGTATTTTATCACCAACTTTATAATGTATGAAAAAAAATATTAATTTGACTATAGTTTGTAGATTTATAATCAATTAACCTTAAATAATATGATATCCATTCATTATTAAGTAACAAATTAAAGCAATCTTTTCAAAATTAGTTTTTTATATGAGTTAATTGTTGCTAGGAATTAGGGGTTAAAATCAAGTTTTTAATAGACAAATCTACAACTTAATTGGTGATTATGTGCAGGGAATCGGAAGAAGAAGGATTTGGAGTGCAATGGCAAGGAAAGGATGAAGAATACACACAAAAGAAGGCAAAATGAGCAGAAAATCAAGTTTTGCATACAAACTGCCCAGAAGGACTCAAACAGCCCAGCCTGAAGATCGGTAATTGGCCGCGCTACAGGACAAAGTTGTCATTCTCCAACATTTGTGAGGTGGCACCCCAGCTGCGATTAAGGGCATAAATGTCCATTCAGAAGAAAGGAAAAGCAGCAAAAACCTAGCTGGAAGAGAGTCCTAGCTGCACCATAAAAGAAAGGGAAGAAGAGAGAGAAAAGAGCTAGCTACCATACACACCACTCACTCTCACACTTGTTTCTGAACTTGCACTCATCTTAAATCTGGGGGGAAGCAAGAATACCTGGGGAAGAACACCTCATCTGCCACGATGGGATAGGGCAGAGGGAAAAGAGTTGCTGCACCTTTTTGCTTAATCTTGAATTGGAACAAAGCATTGTTACATTGCTTCATTTTGCTTTGAACTCATTTTAGCTAATTATTGTCTAACTTCTTGGTGTTCTACATTTTGTTGAAGCTTTTTGGTGGATCTGATTTAGTATTTTGTTGCCTTACAAGAAGAGTTGTGGTTCTACTTTTGATTATTAATGGCTTCTAGTTTAAAAATTTGTCAATCTTTGTTTATCTTAGTTTCTTAGTTTAGTTTTAAGGTGTATTTCTTTGAAATCAGTTTTAAACTTGTTCATTTCTATGATCCAGTTTTTCTTGCTCATTTTGAACTTCATTTTATCCTTGTTTTGAGAATGTTTGTCCATGTTTCCATGTTAAATGCAGTGTTAGTTCTTGGTTGGAAATTTTCATAGGTTTTCTTATTCATTTTGCAGTCTGTTTGCTGTCAACACTTCCTACATTCATGTCTGTACTGACCAATTTTTGCATTTTATCTGCTTTTATTTTCCTATCTAGAGCCTAAAAACTCCCTGCATGCAAAAGTTTTCTTACCTTAAGTAGAAAGTTGACTAGTTTATTTTCTTTTTCCTAGCATGTTTGTTGAGTCTAGTTTTAATCCAGTCTTTTTAGTTGTCAGTTTTTAATGGCCAGTTGCTGTTTTTCCTTAAGTTTGTCAATTCCAAGCATTGATTTAAAAGCTCAAGTTTCATTTTCATATTTTCTACATTTAGGTAGCAGTATTTACGCTTCTGATATGTTCAAGTTGCCCAGTTTGTTTTCAAGTTTCAAGTTGCCCAGTTTGTTTCTAAAGTTACAGCTTGTTTAGTTTGTTGAGTAGTTTGGTGTTTTGAATTGTTTCCCACCATTTTAGTTGCTTATGTTCAATTTTCTCTTATTACTATGGCATTAGACGTGGCGGCATCGCCAACCCTTTTTAAGTGTAGTAAACATGTAGGATTCGACACCCTTTACTTATCTTATACTAAATCAATAGTATAATGGAAAGTGAAAAATTAGAAATATTATTGATAGGCTGAGTTTGTTCTTTTCTAACGACGATACAAATTTAGCAATTCTAATAGTTTTCATTGTAAAATATTAAATGATAGAATCCAAACTCATCGCCACATGAGGTACAACTTATATACGTGTGAAGTACAAGCGTTTCGTGACATATGATATCATCTCCAAATGAAAAGGGAATGACCTATAAATTAAAGCCTTTACAATTATAACCATAAAAGCATAGAATAATTAGAATAGATGGATATATGTATGTTTATATATATATATATATATATAAGAATTGGATTAAGTAAAAATTAATTTTAAAGTATAAACTAAGAACTATTTAGTTCTTAGATTGTGAAGATTTATGACTGATTTATTATTTTGCTGAATTGGTGATTATTGGTTCGAATTTTATGAGGAAAACGAGTCATTTTTTGGATTCATCATGTTTCACAACAAACTCATCATGCCATAATAATTCATATTTTATATTATAACCGTGGTTTATACAAAATTATACCCTAGTATGGTTGTTAACTATATAAATTTGTGGTTTGTGGCCAAGGATATGACATGTGAAGCTCATGGATAGTTCTGTTTAGAATCCTAAAAAAGTGAGTGTGTGAAAAGAAAAAGAATATGTACAGATTAGAAGAAAATATAGGAGGTGCATGATTGCTAACTAAATAATGCAAGGGGGGAGGTCTTAGCTGGGGAAGCTTTTGTGAGATGCATCATTATATCATAGAACACTTTTTCTAAATAAAATTACTATACTAAAAAGTATGCTTTTTTAGTATTTTTTTTTATTTTTTTTTATTTTTTATTGTGCCCCCAAAACATTTCTTATTAGTGTAAAGAATTCACAGCCATAAGATGTTAGTGCAACATTAAAAAAATGTAGTTAATGAATAATGAGTTAATGATGAAATAGTTGCACGGAAACATGGACCAATTAGGCAAAGCCTAGGAGAGGGAAAGAGAAAGAAAGAAAGAATTGAATCCATAATTGTAAAGAGAGACGAAAGCAAACATACAAAGAAGCTTCTTTTTTGGAACTTTAGACTTAGTTGGAGGCAAAGAGTGAAACCAAACACCAAATATAAAGAATGCCCTTTTGTTAGGGGGTTGGGGTTTGGGGGGGGGGGGGGGGAGGGGGTCCCCCCCCCCCCCCCCCCCCCCCCCCCCCCCTCCAGGTGGGTTGCAGATTTACTTTAACGAGTAAAAGTATTGTATGGAGTTGATTATGTTATTATTCACCTTAATTAGGGCATCTACAATATTGCTTATCACATTAAGTACTTACATTATTTATATATATTTCAGAATTATCCATAGTTCTTAAACACCATCTCTTTGAACACTTATATTATTAATTGGGCTCACTTACATTTTTTTTTTATTTTGTTATTTCTTAATTATATATTAAATTAAAATGTAACCATTTTAGTTCAATAAAGACAAAAAAATAACATGTAAATTCATTTATGATTTTAGTTCAATTTTGATTTTATTTTTCAAATGAAACGTGTTGTTCTTATCTAATGTTGCGCAAGAAAATTCCACAAAAATTTCGATACTACGAAGGTATTCCCATATCGAATACACAAGCAAACGAGTATAATTTAAGTATATCCCAAGTATATCCCATATCGAATACACAAAGCAATGAGTTGGGAAAAACAATTTATTAAAACCTCCTAGGATTTTAAGTATATCCCACAAAATATAATCTTCTAGCAATTCACAATGTGAAATTTTATTATATTTTTTTTTAAAATGATTTATAAATAAAAATTGGTTTTATAAAAAAAGGGATTTTAATTTTTATAAATCGTTACTTTTCGGATTAAAAAAAATTAAAGGACGCAACATGATATCCTGTGATCAGTCGAGCGTGTGGCGGGCCCGTGCACAAAGACTGCACCGGCGTGCTCAATGCACAACGTTGAGCAAATTGATGCGGATGCACTTAATTATGTTAACCTATAACATTGACTATTATCTATCTGTGAGTTATTTATGTCTCAACGAATATAACAGAAGTAGAAGTGGAATGCTGCATTGATGGGAGGGATAAAATATGGAAGAATAAAAAAATAAAAAATAAGAATGATCTTTTTTTAAGATATCTTGGTTTTGGATATTACAAAAGAATATACTCTGTACTTTTATAAAGACAATATTAAATTTTCCACTCATTTTTTTCCAAAACCAAACACTATCACTTCTAGTTACACCTACTAAATTCATCTATCTATTTACAAAAATAATAAAATAATCATACTATATAGTCACACACGACTATGTCACAAATGATTAAGTGTTTGAAAGTTAGGCATTTTAAAAAGTTATTGTAATTTATTTATATTGCAAGATTTTGAGATTAAAGATTCTCATGACTCTTGAGGGGAGCACAATGAAAGATTCTAAATGGGCCCTTTTCTATATTTGTGCTTTGGTGCCCACGAATGGTAGCCATGTGTGATTCCATTTCCACCAAAAAAAATCACCAAATAATAATTATTATTTCACATTTTATTAGTTATTTTTTGGGTTGTAAGCCTGTGGGCTGGGAGTGGGTGCAAACACCATCAATTGTACACAAACATTATTAGTAGTGGTTTTTGCTGTTGCAATTCCACAATCACTTGTCTTCTCCACACCCAAAGGAAAAAGGTAACAAATCGGACTATCTAACTATAGTAGCTAGATATTATGTGTCACGTATGTACACTTAAATCAACTTTTAGATAAGGAAAAGTGAATTTCGAACCCAAAGTATTAGCCTAGTTTCTATTCTAAACTATCCTTTAGGTTTTTATAAAAATCGACCTTATAAATGACGTAGTTTGATTGTAAATGTGGGAATATGATTTTTCACGTCTATTTATTTGATATTCAAGAAATAAATTTATTAAAATATTGAGTCTGTTCTGGATTTGAACCGAATTAGATTTATATAAACTTAAATTTATTAATATATATATAGGGTTGTGTTAGACTAACAACAGTCCTATAGTGTTTAACTAAGACCAAATCTCGACCATTGAATTACACCAATGGACGGTACGGATTTTATTATACGATACAACATTACACCATTACGGGAAGAGCATCATAGGAGCATTTTTGTCTGCGCAAAAAATTCGAGCTGAAGATAATTTTGGAAATAGCCGATAATTTCGGCACGTAATCTACACCGAATCTACACCCCTATTACATCACGTTTA
>JAYDZE010547645.1:0-13853 GCA_034509125.1 Monilaria moniliformis | reverse complement strand
AGCGACTGAGAAGGAAGAAAGAGGCGAGTGCGTGCGGTAATCTGAAATGAAATTAGGGCTGATACCCAATTTCATATAAGAATATCGCCGACGGACCTATCGGTCGTCCAGTCCGTTGGGAATAAATAATAAGGCAACGACGGATCGACGTCCGTCGGCGACAATTCGGAGCCTAAAAATTTAAATTGGCTCTAACGACGGATACCTTTCCGTCGTCGACTTCAACGACGGCCAATCGGTACAACGTCCGTCGGCGATTATTCGGAGGTCTCTAACGACGGAATTATGTCCGTCGTCGTCCACAACGACGGGAGTTCGGACGTCGACGCCGTCGTGAACATATTTAACGACGGAACCGTGTCCGTCGTCGATGTTAACGACGGACCATCCGTCGTCGGGTCCGTCGTTAAGTGTGGCGCGAATATTTCCCGCCGATATCCGTCATTATTCCGTCGTTGCGGTAGTCGTAAACGATTGCGCTTTTTTTCCGTCGTTGGTCCGTCGTTGTCCGTCGTCGGCCGGCGACCGTCCTTTGTCCGTCGTTGAGTCCGTCGTTGTTTTGCAGTTTTTTTGTAGTGGATGGTGCAATCGTCGTATAGCAAATAGTAAGTAAAAAGTATCGTATCCACAAGGACTATGTCCGATTCTAAGTACTACAACCTTAATCAATTATTACTATCTAAATCACACAACTTTGGATTGTGGAAGATCTTGTAAAAAGAAAATAAACAAAAGCATAAAGAAATAAAACTGAAAACAAGAATAAAGAGGTTTATTATAGGGAATTGATTTCATCAACACATCATTCATTCAAACATTAGATTAAATATCAAATTTGCGACTCAAATTTAGCTAGACAATCACACAAGTAGTTTAGACTCCCTCTCGAGGTACCCAAACAGTAAATTTCAAATTAGAACTTTAGGTCTCTGCTTGCAACTCCTAGAGATTGATTTCTCACAATTAATCTCAAACCTCTTGTTTTTGTTGATTAGTGTGTTACCTACTCCACGATCATGCATTAACACTCATCTTTTGAATCTCGCATGAACGCACATAAGATCATTTATTTGGTGATCAAGCAAACAAAAGCATTAAGAACAAGATAGATAAAACCAAATAAGGTCTTGGATAAAAAAAAAAAACCAAACATTGAACAAACTAGTGTTGATTACTTTCCAACACATGAATAAAAAGAGTTTCAGTCAAGCAAGGCAAAAGAAAAAAAAAACATAAAACAAGCTAACCTAAGGCTAAAAGAACCCGTGTGAAGGTAGAACTTCGCCTTATCATCGATTGCTTCACGTACTCCATTTTGCTTTAGCAAGGATTTCTCCAATGTGTTGGTGGATCAATGGTAGCACAAAATATGTGAAATTGTGGCTTGTATGGTGTTGGAAAGTCTTGCAAAGCCGTGCATGAAAGCTCTTTATATAGGCACAAAAAGCCTAGAAAAGATTGAGCTCGAATGGGTAAGGATAGAGTTCTTCAAGCAAATCTGAAGTAGGAAACGGTCGTGTGGCGGAGCCTTCCTGCCAAACAGCCCGTTTCAGAACGCGGCCTTAAAATATCACTGTTCTCGTCTTGCCAAACGATCCGTTTGGTAGGAGTGTCTTCCCAAACATCCCGTTTGGGAATCCTTCTTCAATTTGATGGTCTGTCGATGCTGGAAACGAGTCGTGTGACCCTTAGCTCTTCCCAAATGGTCCGTTTGAGATCCTTTGTTTGTCGAATTTGCACCGCCCTTTGACTTTTCAACACATTTTATGTAGTTTTTTCTTCAAAACTTAACAAACGCATCAAATAACCAATTGATAATATTTAAATCAAAACAAAACAAAATATAATCGAAATTAATTAATATACTTTAGATTTAAATATTAAAATAGCCAAAATGTTGAGTTTTTCAAAGAGAAACTCAATATATCGATTGGGATGAAAAATAAAAGGGTTTGGAGTCAAATTCGAATTTCTTACTAATATTTCATCGTTACCTTTCTCTTCTCTGATTATCCTTGTCACTTTCGCCACTCTTCAGTATCAACAAAATCGATTTTCTCTCTCTTTATTTTTTCACTACAGAAATTCTTTTTCTTTCTCTATCTTAGATTCAACCATGTTGCGGCACCATTTTATACCACTCCCCCCTCTTACGAACTCGCCGAAAATCGAGCGCCGCCGCAAGGTACTGAGGGTAAGCGAGAGTAGAAGATTCTAATCGTGAAAAATGGGGCGGAAGTTAAGCTCTCTATAAAGTTACCTATTTTCTCACATCGAAAATGATTAAGAAGTTATCTTAAGAAACAAAGGTGGTTTTTATTGGAGCTCATACCTTTCTTAGCCCAAATTTAATATTTGTTATGTGGGCCGATGATGATACTCAATTTAACTTTTAACAATATGATATAATTTAAATATTAAATTAATAATTAGTTATTCCGATGCAACCGATTAGTTATCGGTTATAACCGATTGGTGATCGTACCCAAATCCAATAACCCATACCGAACTGAAATCGATAATCTAGGTTTATAAGTGTACCGAGTAAACAACCCTAACCATAAATATATTTCTTGTATCCACCTTAGTATTAATTTGAAGACAACAACGCGAAAAA
This sequence comes from Monilaria moniliformis, assembly GCA_034509125.1. Lineage (NCBI taxonomy): Eukaryota > Viridiplantae > Streptophyta > Magnoliopsida > Caryophyllales > Aizoaceae > Monilaria > Monilaria moniliformis. The sequence goes on along the minus strand of JAYDZE010547645.1, from coordinate 11,236 downwards.
ATGTGAACAATTTTTTTTAAAAATGACAAGTCTTTTATGTATACTTTTCTTTTTTTATTTAATTCAAATCTCTCGTTTTATTATGAGATGAAAATAACATTTGATGATCAAATTTCAAACTGAGATTTGAATTATTTCCATATATCAATTTATTCATGGTAGTATCTAGGTGAGAGGACAAACGAATTCAAATCCTCTATTACCTTATAATATAATATTTTATGTCGTATTTACAGATACTTGACATATGATAATATTAATGGTTTAAGATGTAAGATTTATACAAGGAAAATATATATCTTAATATTTGGGAATCTTGGAAATTACGAATTGCCACATGTTGTTTATCTATTTATACAATAAGTAATGTCACACAAATTGGCAATATAGATGATCTTAATTGATATCTAATGGAAATAATTGCGCTTAAATACATTGATTTCTACCCAATTTTGGTTTTGCACGTAAACTAAAAATATTGTCTGCAAATACACGACCTTTTAATTGTTGTAACTTTTGACAATTTTTGGTGAATTAATATCATCATAACTATCTAAAATGACATAAACATCCAACTAAATCGTTTAGTACATCGGTTGTTCATGCGATGCATATGTTTCAGACGTCCATATCATCATTAATTTGAGGGCACTTGACATTTCTATGAAAAAATATAATAATTAAAAATTCTTATATTATAAAACATAATTTTTAGTTTATATACAAAATTAAGATTAAATTAAGATTTTTGTATTTAGGTCCAATAACCTCATCTAGTATTATTTAGAAACACAAATTGACAAGCATAGAATGGTAAGTCTTTCAAATCTTATCCTTCCAGCATATGAAATAGAACTATTATTACAGAATCTTATGTTTGAGTTGCATTAATGCATGCCACGTGAATGACGTATGAACACCCCAAAATATTGTGTTTCAAGAAAATAATCTAGAGCTAATAATAAAAACACCTAATTTGGTGTAACAAAGACAAATTATACCCTTATAAAATATAGGATATTAGACTTAATAATCTGGACTATTCTGTCAAATTTTCAATTTTCTCATAGGACGTGCAGTAACATAGCAACTGAAGCTGAAAGTTTACAAACGGAAAAACGAATATCCCGACAATAGTATTTGAAAACTTGAGTAAAAAATCTAAACCATGGGTTTCGATAGCCTCAATAAAAATTAAGTTTCAAAAGTTTCTATATTGTTCTGATGATGGAATTCATATATACTAAAATATATAGCATGAAAAAAAAAACTCTAGGCTAGAATTGGAAAAAAAAGTCATAAAGGTTGGGATAAAATTTGATATACATTGCCCCAAAAAACTATCAATTTTTTTGTGTGAATGGACAAATTTACCTATAATGCAAATTTAATAAAAACTATCCACTTCTCTCTCACCGCTGTTGTTCTCGCCATGAGAATATATACACGAAAGCATGAAAAGTTAATTAGGGCATTCGTGCTTTCATGTAATATTAGTTTACTTCGAGCTATGACGTGAATGCGCGAAAATAAGTATTCCCTCCGTCCCATTAATTACATCTCAAAAGACTCCAGGCACAAAAATTAAGAAATGCAGCTTTCGTGGCTATAAATTAAAAGAGCCCTACTTGTAAAACAATTTTTAGGCACTTTTTGGATTTGAAATATTATAAATAAAACAATTCAAAAGTGGTTTCGGAACATTATTAGTGAAACAGAGATGCGTAATTTATCTTTTCTATAGCGAATTGGACATATCCCATTTTCCCTCAGACCATTCTTTCCATAACTTCATGTTATTTTCATCACTTGGCAGGTCCAATCCCTGAAGAAATAAGCAATCTTAGCAATCTACAAGAGATTGGTCTAAGCAACAACACTTTGAGTGGGCCTATACCAGTAGGAATCTTCAACATTTCCACACTCAGAACCATCTCCATGATCATGAACAATCTCTCTGGAACCCTCCCATCTACCATGGGCCACACCTTGCCCAATCTTGAATATCTTTTTCTCTATATGAACAACCTCACTGGCAGAATACCAGACTCCATCTCCAACTCAACCAAACTCAAACAAATAACACTTCAGCGAAACAAGCTCTCCGGCCCCATACCATACTCTTTGGGAAACCTCAAGCTCCTAGACTGTCTCCACTTATATGACAACGAACTAACAAACAATGCACCTGATCAAGAGCTCACCTTCCTAACTTCCTTAACAAATTGTCCGAAGCTTAGAGACCTTGTCGTGTCTTACAACCCTCTTCGTGGTCGCCTGCCTCCTTCTATAGGCAATTTCTCCATTTCCCTGGTTAGGGTTTACATATCAGGTTGTATGCTCATAGGGGAAATCCCAGATCATATAGGAAACCTCAGCAATTTAAACAATTTAGTCCTAACAGATAATGACTTGTCTGGATTTGTTCCAACCACGATCCGAGGTCTACGACGTCTCCAAGGGTTGTCCCTTAGCCATAACAAACTACAAGGACCCTTGCCGGATAATCTATGTGACATGCCACAATTGAGCCATTTGAAATTAGGGCAAAACCTAATTTCAGGTCCAATCCCAAATTGTATAGGAAATGTCACTTCTCTTAGAATGATTCATTTGAATTCGAATAGATTGAACTCGACTCCACCATTGAGCATTTGGAGCCTCAAAGATCTCCTGGAGCTTGACCTATCTTCAAATTATCTGATTGGCAATCTGCCTCGACAAACTGAAGATCTGAAGGTTGCAACTTACATAAACCTCTCCACAAACGCATTTACTGGCTCCATCCCTGATGCTTATGGCAGCATGAACAACTTGATCATCTTTTCTGTGGCGAGCAACGAGCTCCAAGGATCCATACCACAATCCATGGGCAAAATGATAAGCCTGGTTTCCTTAGACTTATCGAACAACGCTCTCTCAGGGGAGATACCTAGGGTTTTAGAAAACCTCCAACTCCTAAGCTATTTCAATGTGTCATTCAACAAACTAACTGGTGAGATCCCCAGTGGAGGGCCTTTCATGAATTTCAGCTACTCGCTCTTCGCGTCAAACGAAGGATTATGTAGTGCTCATGACATGCCATATGTGGATAGATGTAAAAACAGAAGTAGCAGATTTGTTCTGATTGTATCTGTCACAATCGGGGCGTTGCTCATCACATCCTTCTCTGTCCTTTTATGGACAACGAGGTGTAGAACACGAGCAACGCCCCCCTCCGAACAACCCAGCTCACACAACAGCAAATCGATGGAGAGGTTTTCATACCAACAGCTCAAACAAGCTACCGACGACTTCAGCGACGGAAACCTACTCGGAAGTGGGAGCTCCGCCTCCGTCTACCTCGGAAATTTTCACAACGGGGCCCACTTCGCCGTCAAAGTGTTTGATCTTGGACATAAAAATGCTTCTAGGAGCTTCGAAAGGGAGTGCGATATGCTGAGCAAATTGAGGCACCGGAATCTCACTAAAGTAATCAGTTGTTGCTCGAATCTTGAATTCAAAGCTTTGCTTCTTGAGTATATGCATAATGGGAGCCTCGAGGATTGGTTGTATTGCGATGGATTTTTCTTGGATATTCTGCAGAGGATCGACGTGATGATCGACGTTGCGTCGGCTTTGGAATATTTGCACTATGGCTACGTGAAGCCTGTGATTCACTGTGATTTAAAGCCGAGCAACGTCTTGTTGGATAGGGATATGGTGGGGCATGTGACTGATTTTGGGATCACTAAGTTGTTGGGAGAGGAAGAGACTGTTGTGCATACACAAACTTTGGCTACTTTTGGTTATATGGCACCAGGTAACTTTCTTCATTTGCTTTCTTTATTGGTATTTGATTGCGGCCGAATACACGAACTTTAATTTAGTCTAATTTTGACTTTGCACATTTAACAATCAAAAGTGACAACTTAATACCAATAAATATCACTTTAGCTAGTCACAACTCACGATGGTATTAAGTTGTCACACGAACTAGCTAAAGTGACATAAATATCTTATATACATCGTTTGACACATTGATTGCTTAAGTCGTATAGATATTTCAAGTGACCACGTTAGTACTAGATGAGGGCAATTGACAAGCATATGAAAAGTAAATTATAATAGTTGAGTTTCATGATTGTGTTTTCTCTCCTAAATTCAATAACTCGTTTGTTTATTGTCTATTTAGCTATGTGATATTAGATCAAGCTTATCCGAAGAGTTTTATTGATACTATAGCTTCTTCCCGGTAACTGCACTTAGTGTTGTTAGAACTATTAATTTATACCAATACTGCCGACCTTGAGTCTAGGCAAAGAGGTCCGATTGTTTAAGGCTAAAGTTTGAAAGGAGCTAAAAAAATTCTACTATTATACAGAAAAGAAAATTAACAAACCACCTTATGTATCAGTTCTTTCGTTTTGGGTTGCCTGAAAGAAGCCCATACAAATCCAATTTACTTTAAATGAAAATGTATTAGCAACTCTTTTTTACTATTTTATTATACGGAGTCTTTATTTTGTTATTTTTCCTAGAACTCATAAACTATTTGGAACGAAGAATGAGTCTAAACGTGCTAATCAACGTCAATTTATGGGTAGTGAACATAATAACTCATGAAGTGATTGTTTACATAAGTTGCCATTTCTTTAATTATAGCTCATACACATTCACATTCAAGCATACTACATAACTCAAACCCCGATTTACTAGTTGGAGGAAAAACATTTCACCAATTGAGTTGTGCTTCGGCATTACCAATTAGTATAATATTGTTATATATATACACAATCTAACCAATTTGTATATTATTGATATATATATATACTATCTAATTGGCATGTACAACTCACATAAAAGCAGAAATGTGAGAAAAGTAATATGGATTTAAGCATGTATTCAATTTAAGATTTTAGTATAAATCCTTTTTATGAACTAGTAATGTATCAAATTTGTGTCTTTGATCATAATTTTTTTCAGAATATGGGATCGAAGGACTCGTCTCTAGTGCATGTGATGTCTATAGCTATGGTATTCTATTAATGGAAACATTCACAAGAAAGCAGCCCACCGACGACATGTTTGGTGGAGAATTGAGCTTGAGGAGTTGGATAGATGCTATGCTTCCTAATTCAGTTAATCAGATTGTGGATTCAACCTTAATGAGTGAGGAAGATGAGCATTTTACTGAAAAGATGCAGTGCGTTTCGTCGATTTTCGCCTTGGCCATGGCTTGCACAGTTGAATCTCCAAAGGATAGGATGAATATGAAGAATGTGTCAACAACTTTGGAAAAGATCAAGCTCCATTTGATCACTACGTTGGGATCAATAGAAGGATGTTAGCATATATATAAGTCCCTGATGAACATGGAGTATTGCATATTTTGTGGATATATTTCGTAGATTGTTTTTGACCCGGATCAAAAGCTTTTGTTTTATACCAAGTAAAATTTATTAAATAGTGCAATTCAAAACAGAGACACAAAGTTCAAAAATTGGAAAACAAACGTAATCACAACACATTCAGACATAAGGATGGGATTACATGTAACGCCGTATTTTTGTATAAAGAAAAAAATAACTAATAACCTTACATTTGTAAAGCAATCAAATTATGAACTTCCGGTTTTGAGATAGAAAAGAGCACCATTTATACTTTAAAAATTTGAGAGTCCACATAGAAAAAGGATGTTAATGATATATATTTGAGTTGGGATAAATTATAAAATAATTGAAATTTAGAGATAAAATATAATCATATATTTTTGTGTATATCCCCTTTCATTATAAGTATTATTATTATTTCGGCTAATAATGTTTTATGTCCTAAATTATCAGCGTATTTTAGAAAATGTCTCTAACTTTTATTTTTTCATCAAATATTCTCGACTTTCAGCGTATTCCATAAAATGTCTGTTACACAAAAATTTTGCCCCAACACATGAAACAATGTTGTATCAGAAAAAAAATAAGAATAGTTTTTTGGGTCCCCAAATTCCATTTTTTTCTAAGTTGTGATACTTTCTGGATTATGTTAAAACTAGAGAGCATGTTTTATGAGCTGCTTATGTATTAATAACTCTAGTTAACTACCGTTCTCCGATACTTGTGAAGAGGTATTATTGTTGCATGGTTTGCTTTTTATAATATGGTGATTATATTGTGAGCAAATATAATCTGTGATTATAACTGAGCAAACAAATCTAGGTCTTCTGCATTGTAGACTGAATGGTGGTCAGGTCATTACTAAAGGTCTCTCAGTCGGCGCCTTGCAGAAGAAAATTAAGTTTCACAACCTAGATGGATTTGGACGATCTATCGTGAAAGGTTGAATTGTGAGTCTGAAAGTATCCTAACCTTGGGAGACTAACAACACTGGTGTGGTATAACACTAAATGATTTACGTTGAGATAAGTCTTTCTTGCTGGTTACTGAAAGAAGAGATCTTGATGATTATTTATTTCTTAATATTTCTATATAACATTGAGCATACAATATTGATTTATGCACTACTTTGACTTATCAAAAGATGCACATTTTTCGTAACCCAAGAATTCTGGTATCTTGGGTAGTAGTAATCAATATCTAGCAGTGCTAGGATTGTTATTGCATTGAATCATTTCCTGGAGAACTAGGTTGATAATATCCCCAAAAGGTGTTCAAAAAAATATTTTATTATACAGAAGCCCCGTCGACTTTGAATTTATTCTAAAGTATAATAAATAAATTTTTTGAACCATACCACTTTTGGTAAAAAGAAATATTAATTAATTGAAGCCAACAACATGCTTAAATTAATTAATAGATATTAAAATCTTAAACATGGAAAATAAATTAATTAAAAAGGAAGCCTAGATTATTCGTAATTTGGACTTGCACGAGTAAGTCAATATTAATTTTTATAGCACTTAATATTCTATTGGGCTTGTATTAAATTAAGGCTCAATTTAATTATTAAAATCCCAATAAGGAGGCCTAGTCCAAATTTTCTTGGATCCCTAACCTAACCTATAAATACTGCATCATACACTCCAACGCTACAAACGTGAACTTCATAGTTCTTTCAACAGTTTTCTATTTTTTCCCATTTTCTAGTCCTATAGTTTGAGAACTATTGCCCACATCAATATTCAAATCTAAAATTGTAAAATTGAGAATATGTTAGAAGATCCAAGGTAGATACTCAAGTTCTACATATGGAGAAGCGCAAGCAATCTACTGATCTATAAAGATCAATTATCAGTAAGTAATCCAGATCCGTAGTATGCATGATTTATGATTTATTTCCTAAGTGACATGCTTTTATCTACGTTATGGATAGTAGAATTAAATAGAATTGTGATAATAAATAATTTTTCTATATTAATATGGAAAGATCATGGAAAGAAAAATTTCTCCACTAAAATTAAATCACAATCAATTAGTATTAGAGCCGGATCTAGCCACTGATATAGAAAATTTTTATTTTTTATTTTTTATTGTTTTTCCTTGCTGGATATTCATATTTGAATTGCGTGGAATGAATGTTGTGATCAATATTAATATTTTTTTTCAAATAATTGTAAACCCACAAGGATTGACCGTAGTATATTATGTTGTTTTCAATTATTTCTTGTAATTAAATGTAATTGAACGAAAAATCAAGCGAAGAACATAAAAAATGAAGCATCGGGTCCAGGCCACCACAAGTGTGTCACGGAGCTCTACCAGACAACGTTTTAGATATGACGTTTTGCCAAAATGGGTTTGAAAACCTAAGATTTTGATTAGAAAAACGTTAGAAACATCTAAACGGATTGGAATTAACATCAAACTAACGTCAAACCGAGCTACCACCTCAAGGGCGGGGCGATAGTGTGAACAAACAGGTCGTCGTACACTCTAGAGAGGCGAAGGTGTCAGAATTTGACGATGGTTGGACGAAAATCGAACCCTAGGGTTTAATTTCAAGTTGGTCAACAGCCCTCGTTTGACACGAAATTCGAAGCAAACCAGCGGCAATTGGAGTGTCGGACCAAGTCCACAGCCTATCCTGGTGCAAGGGCTTTCCAACACCACCGATGGCACCACCCGAGGCGGCGGGAGGTGGCGGAAATTGCCAGCGGCGCTAGCTAGGTTTGCCGAAAACTCTAGCCGACTGTGCCAAGTTTTACCAGCAATTTCCCATTAATTGGATAAGTTAATCTAGCAACTCTGGTGTCAATCGACGCGTCTTGTTCCCGGCCTCGTCCAGGACAGATCCCCGTGGGCCGATTGTCACTGGAGTGGGAGAATTTGGCTGGAGACGTCGCAGCGGGCAAGGGTTAGAAATCGCGACTCAATCTCGAAGATTCAATTTGAAATTCCCGTCGGAGGACGTCAACGTGGCATGCGACCTTAGCGCTTTTGAAGCCTATGGGTCAAACGTCATTTTGCCTCCGGTGCCCGACCGTTAAGTACACGGTGGCCGGAGAATGTTGGATGAGAAGCTGTTGGGCTTTTTTCCTGAACAAACTCACGACGATCCTGGCCTTATTCCATCGAATTTATAGCACCATTGGACTGGCCTTGACAATGTGCGTTCAATGGTGGTCGTGGGACGAGCCACCATTGCCTGTGGCAGAGGATTGCACAACTAGGGTTCTTAGGGTTTTCCGGCGGCGCGATTTCAGGTCTTTCCGGATCAATTGCCGGTGATGCAGAAGGCAGCCAACGAAATCGACGATGCCAATCGGAATCTAGGGTTTGTTACCTTAGATTTTAATAATTTTTGGGATTCTTTTTTCAAATTTTATTCGAATTTTCCCAAATTCTTTCTATTTTTATTTAATTATCTAGTTTAGAGTAATGTTTTGCCAAATGTAAATGGGTTGTAATTTGTTTTATCATCCATTTTATATTTAATAAATTTTTATTTGTGCTTTAAGTGGATTAATTGCTCATATCTGTTTATATGATATTTATGCAAAAACCATGTTTTAATGACTACGATAATTATGACTACATTTTATTCAAAAATAAATAAATAAGTGTCATATATGGTCTCCATAAATTGGTCTATTTATGAAGTAATTTTTAAGAATTTACCGACCCAACTTAATGGGACCTAGATTCCTAATAACTTACAAGTTCATATGAGTAGACTTCTAAATGATAGGTGTAAAATTTTATTAGTGGTGTGCGACTAGAAAATTTGGTTTGGGCATTGATCAGTATTTGACCACCCTAGTGGCATACTTGGTTTGTGTTTAACTGATGTGTAATGCGTGAATTCTTTTGTGGTTGTTTGCAATTTATGTATCAAACATAGTATGTAACAATATGTTATTTCTTCACTACTTATTTTTTTCTCTCTATTGCTTTAGTTACTCAAATTCTTTTTTTCGAGCATTTTATTTTGGAATAAGAAAAATCAAAATTTGGATATTGTCCTGAGTAACTTCAAAAGCCGAAAGACAAGTTTTCTAATGGTTATAAAAAAGGGCAGCAAAGTGGATATAGATACACCTAAATTACTGAAAGTCGAAACATAATTTAGTGATTTTTCTACCTATTCATAGGTAGTAGATACGAGAGTCATTGATTATGTCTGCTTTAAGCAAGGTTGGTTGGAAACAAGACAACTTAGTAACATGCGTTATTATCAATGGTAATGCTATGAGAGTGGCAGCGGTTGTGGTGGGAGTACTGCAAGCGATAATTTATTAGTTGAAAGATTTGTTTCATGTGTTTATTTATATCGAATGCAAGTTCAGTTTCTAAATTAGTAATAAATGGATAAGTTGTTTCTTTTGATAACTTAATGGTTATCGGGAAAAGTAACATGATTATCTATTATACTTATTAGTTACAATTTCTACGCTATAAAATTATGCACAACTCAATACAACAACTAATATAACTTGTAAAATCCATTCCAAACGAGAAGTCTCCAAGTTCCATGAATGAAACGTATGTTTTGGCATCTAAGGTAATGACCCGAAAGTTGACGGAAGTTGACGGACGGCGGTCCATAGTAGGATCTATATGTACAACATTTTCCAACTTACGAATAATTCTTGAAAAATGAACAAAGACCTTTCAAGGTTAAGGGAATATGGCCAATGATATGTCAAAACTCATTTATTTCTGATAATTGTAGACCAACATTGATTCAAGTTAAAATTGACTTAGAGTATTTCGATTTTGTTGATGATTACTCTAAAAATATGGATATATGTCTTATTAATACGTCACAAGTTAGGAACCTTTGAGCTCTCAAAGAATTCAGAGTACTTGTGGACTTGTATCTTAAAAAGACTCTCAAGTGTCCACGATCTGATCGTAGATGCGAGTACCTTGACAGTGTATTTAAGGACTACCTGATTCCCTAACAAAATGATGTAACGGAAATAAGGAATTAACTATTTTAGAAATTGTTTGATAAATGATAAGTTATAAGGAATTGTTTATTTCGCTTAAGGGATACTCAAGAGACGACAATATGCATTTTAAATCTGGTACCATAAATTGGTCCTCAAGATTCTAAATGAGTTGTGAATTGGGTGGCAGCCTAGTTTAAGACATCTCATGACTTGGAGTTGACCAACACTTAAGTTGGAGAAAAACGACGATTAGATTAACACCTCATATTAAAGTGTATTTATGCAAAAGTATTACAAGGGAATGAAACTATAAAATTTCAATAGTTCTAAGGATCGTAAGAACATTGTTTACACTAATGTTCGGTTCTTAGAATAGGACTGAGTGAGAAACCATGAATCCACTAGTTTGAGAGTTTTAACCAAAACTGTCAATATATCGCATATCTAAGAGAAAATACTGCATGGCGGTTTAGTGCTCTGCACTACCGTCGTACCCTAATAATCACGTACACACAGAGAATTATAGAACCTCATTGCAGTGGGAGGGTTATAAAATAACCTTATAAGGTTCTTAGCTTCGACGAATCTTCAGATTCAGTTCCTTACTTGGAAGAACCAAAACTCTATGTTGTAAAGAGGTCATGTATTGTAGAATCTCATTACAAATGGAGGGTTATAAAATAACCTTATAAGGTTCTTAAGTTTTGAATAATCTTCGATTACAATTCCCAGCTTGGAAGAACAGAATCTCTAAGTTCCAATGAATTTATATATAGTAGAACTTCTGTAACATCCGTAAAAAGGGGCTAGTCGAAATAGTGATTTTCCAATCGTCGGACAAGGGTTTCGACGATAATTTGAAAATAATTAATTAAGTAAATCGAGATGAATAGAAGAGTCTAATAT